>SKCR01045789.1:0-47605 GCA_019454045.1 Zanthoxylum bungeanum
AACCTGATTTATCCGCAACTCGTATATGTTAATTAATTATTTATTTATTTTTTAGTTTAATTTTTATACTTTTTTAAACTTATATGATTGATTTTTTTAATCTTTTCTCCTTTCCTATACATGTGTTTAATTATTTTGAATATGAATTATTGAATTTTTTCAAAAAAATAAATATAAATTTAACCCACACAATTCTATTCAATCACATACAATACAGTTTGTACGAGTTAGGTCGGTTGAAAAAATATAACCCACACTATTTGCGGGTTACGTGAGTTAAGTTCCAATCCCGACCACCCATCGTGCACACCTTGCTGATTGTATAAAGATTTTTCATGATATCCCCTTAAGTCCTTAATTTTTTCATAATACATCATCAAGTATTTGTCATTAAATATTAATAATAACATATTCATTTATTTTACTATTTTTCATTTGTACCCTTTATTTATAAATACAAATGTGACACCAACTATTATGAGCATAACAATAAATTAAAAAAAAATTCTCTCTTTTTATTTTTCCCCTCGCTATTTCTCCTCTCTGTAATTTTTCTTTCCAACATGCTCATGTCTCAATCAGTTGATCTTAAAGTTTCAACTCCATTAGAACCACTAATTTTTTTTTCTATTCATTTCAAAATTCTAATATTTATTTAAATAAATGTTATTTTCTTTTTTTTATGGGGTTGGAACACAAGTATTGGCTGCTGTTTACGAACCCAAGGTTGGAAAAAAAATCATGAAAACGCTTGTATATAAGTAATCTGAAAGCTTAAAACTTGGCAAATTGATAATTTCTTCTTTTATTATTAATTTTTAATTAAAAAATAGTTATTATGAAAATTAATCGAAGCTACCTTATAAAAATTTACATCCAAGTTTTTTATGCTTTTAAAATATTACATGAGCCTATAATTATTGATGTTAGAATTATTTTTTATTACTTATAAATTTGGTAAAAGGCAAAAAAGGAAAATAAAAATAAATTGATATATTACCATTAGTTTTTAATAATAAAGACTTGATGATGTTGTTGGCGACTTGGTCGCGTAATTGGATTTTGATGATGCAACGAGAATGAAGTATTCGACGAACAAATACGAGGTAATACAAAAAGATGTCGAAGCGCAACGTGGTGAAGAGCGAGAATGTGAAGACTTGCAGAAAATCGAGATAATCTTGCGAAGTCTTAGCTTAAGGCTCTAATTGTAATGTGAATTGTAATATTCAAGTGTCTAAGCTCATAGGGATCATTCACATTCACTTAGATGCATTAGGTTCATATACGAAATGCATTAAAACCTTCATATCTGCATTTTGGTACTGAGACCGGCATACCGGTCTCTTACCGGTGTCCATACCGGTGAGATGTTGAGGATTGCAAGGCTACTGGAACCGGCACAACCCAAACTGGTATCCATACCGGTCCCATACCGGTGAGCCCAACGGCTAGTTCCATTACTGGAACCGGCATGACCTAAACCGGTCTACATACCGGTCAAGTTCTTCATTGTGCACACATATTGGAACCGGCACCTACCATATCGATTCTCATACCGGTTAGCATACCGGATAACGTATACTTGCTCAACGGTAATATAGCCGTTAGTATCCGTTGGAGCCCCAGACCGGCATACCGGTCCCAATACCGGTGACCATACCGGTCTCAGCAGAAAGTTGGGACTGCTCTTCATTTTCTATATAAATGAACCCCAACTCATTTGCCTTGGTTAGAGACATCATAATACATCTTCATACATTCTCTAAGGTAAAAATAAGAGTGTCTTAAACCTTCTTAATCTCAAACACTCTCAAGCTCACACACTCACCTTCATATCATTTAGGAGTGAGCTTAGAACACTTGGGTTTGCAACTCACACAATCTTCATTATATTTATGAGTGCCCAAGTGTGTTTTAAATCTTCTTATACAAAAACACTTGTGGTTGTGAAATTCCATCTGTTGGGTAGTTGTAAAGGTTTGTGAGTAAGCCTACGAACAAAACTCAAAGTTGTAAAAGGTTCGGAGTGCACATTTGCGGAAAACTATTGGTTGCGAGTGAACCACGGAAACTCGAGATTAGTAGAAATCTTCAAGCGAGGCTTGAGGGAGTGGACGTAGGCACGTTTGGTCGAACCACTATAAATCTCGGTGTCGTATTTCTCTATCCATACTCTTTTACTTATTGCAAGTTTATTTGTGTTTATATATATTGAATAGAAAACTTGCATATAGGTTATTAATTGAAATAGAGAAAATTAACCTAAGTGCTTATTTGGTAATAAGAGCTAAAATCGGCAAAGATTTTATAATTCCGCGTCTGTACGCAATAACCCAATTCACATCCCTCTTGGGTATAGAGATTGATTTGTCGCTATTGCTCGTAGGTAATTTCAGATATATTATAAAAAAAATCAGGAATTAACTTGACGAGATATTATAAAAAAGATTAAGGACCATAAGACTCTATCCCTTGAGCATATATTTAATAATTGAGAATTCTCATTTGCGATTGTATTATATGCATAAAGTTGAAAAAATAAAATAATTTTTTTGCTTAGCAAATGCCTTAAAATTGATTATTTTATTTTATTTTAAATAACTTTATCACAGTTCACAGATAGTTAATGGTCTAAGTTTTTAATTTTAACCCAAAAGTTTATAATTATTTATGATGTAATATTATATTTGTAAACACTACAACGTACGATAACTTTCTTAATTTTTTATGATGAATTATCGCTAACCAAACAGTTAAATTTTATATTATAACCAAAACATATTTTTAGATGTGGACAAAAAAAATTGAAATTGAAAAAATCAAATTGAACTGAAAAAGTGAATAATATTTTAATTTTAAAATAAATGTTTGATATTTTATTTACTAAAAAACCGAACCAAATCGAATTAAAATAATTTTTTAACTAAAAAAACTAATCGAATTAACTGAATAATTTGATTTACATAATTCTTTTAGGTCTAATAATAATATATTGTTATTCTATATATTATATTTGTTATATTATTAAATTTATTTGGTGTCTAGTGATGATTAATTTCATGAAATATTTATAATTTTTTGTTTTCTACATTTTAAATATTTAAATGTTGATTGTATGTCATGGAAAATTTTTATTGGTGTAGTTTTAATGATTAGAAGAGATATAATGTAAAAAAATGAACAAATATTAGATTCAATAAAAATGTTACTAATTTGTTAATTTTTATTGTCATTATCGAACCGATAATAAAAAAATAATTATAATTTTATAAAAGAAAAAACCGAACAATTACTTAAAAAATAAATAATTATAATTATAAATATAAATATTTTATAATTATATCGACTCGAATCGAACCGTACCTACCTTGCGTAATTTTATCATCTCCCATTATTAAGGCGAAGTACGTTCAATCATTTTTCTCTCTATGAAATGTTACTCTGTATGATAATGATACTTTTAAAAAAAAATCAAATTAATTAATAATAGGAAATAGAAATAAAATGGGAATCATAAGATATCGTATAATTGATGTAATAGGTTCAAAAAAGGTGACACAGATTTGAGTTTGGGCGGTGGGCAGATGTATGACATTCTAATTTGTCATGATATTGCATTTATGTGACAAGAACATTTGTCTCTTTGGTTATTTTTCATTCCTATGGTTGGCTAATTGGCCCCATTTATAAAGTTGCTCACATAATTGAGAGTCATATTTATCCCATACAAATTGAAGACAAGAGTCAAATAATGGAGCAAATTTACAATAAATTTAATCAAGTACTATTTATAAAATCAACTATTTAGTTTGACATAAATTTAGTAATTTTTTTTTTAAATCGTTAGAAATCTGCCGTTAAACCACTCTTTCCGGGCATAAGTGAAGCGGGTAAAACTCCTCACTGTCTTAGACTCTTACAAGAAACACACTATCTAGATTCAAAATCAGAATCTAAATGTCATAACTTGAACTGTATACCACTAAACCACAACCCTTGGTGGCAGGTTTTAATATCATTGTTGGTAGGTTTTCTTGACATTTTATTTCTCAATAAACCTAAAAAAAATGTGATGAACAATAGTCATTATTGAGAATCGTATTGATAGTGGTTTTTTTAATAAATATTTTGGGAGAAATTTTAGCTAGTTTGTAGTGTATAAATGAGAAAAGATTCCTTTTTTGATAAGGTTGGTAATATGACGGGACGGGATGAGACGATGTATTTTATTAATAACTATTTTTGGAGAAATTTTAAGAGCTTCGATTTAAGAAAATTACTTCTTTGATAAGTAAATCAAGTTATTAAAGAAAGATTGGCTCTTTAAAGAAGGAATCTTAATTTATTGTCGAAGATATATGATGACTTTAAGTAATCATGATGACTTTAAAAAATTTGTGTCTATACATTTAAGTAAAATATAAAATTAATATTAATTTATATAGAGAGAATATATATCTATTTGATGACTTTTACTATTAATTTTTATGTTAAGAATAACTATTTTTCCATAATTGATTAATTAATTGTAGTGAATGGTTATTAACTTTATTAAATTATTACATTTTAGTAATATTTACATTAATCTTTATTATTTTCCAAATAAATAATTTGATTTTTTTCTTTCTAAAAATACCTCTAATTGAACTTATCACACTATCTCATTATATTTTTATTTTTTGCTAAAAATATATATATAAATAAATATACATCATTATCATCACAACATCAATTTTTTTTTTTCAAATAATATCATTATATTATTCTTTTTAATTAGTTTTTATTTTTATTTCTTTACCAATTATTCATTTAAAAAAGAAAGAAATTCTTTATATAAAAAAATTGATATTCTCTTAATAATAATCTATAATTTAATTACTAAAAGTATCTATAAAAAGAAATGAGCATAAAATATATTCAATTAGAAAAATAAATTTAATAAAGATATAGCTAAATTTTTCCACCTAATACTTCTAAAAAATTTAAGCCCTCCTTGTATATATTGACTTGGCGTCTTGTGCCTTCTACAATTAAATTACTGTTTGATATAGAGTTTGATGACCTTACAAACTAGCTTATACTCTTAATACAATACTTATAAATTAATTTATATTATCTACCAAACGGTAGATAAATATATTTATTATACATATTTTTGATATGTTTAGTCTATTCATATTTCGGGTGTATATGTCATCTCTCACAGCAGTTGGGTCCCACACAGTTGTGGGATCCAGCTGTTGTGAGAGAGATGGCATAAACACCTGAAACATAATATAATTTTTCCTAAACAACAAAAAGATTAGTGCCTTAGTGGTGCTTGTGAGACAAATTCATTAAGACGGATTCGACAATGAGGTGACATATTAATAAGAGAGATTCTGATTATCATTAAAGTTTAATAAGTTGTATCTATTAGCTCTCTGAATGAATTTTTTTTTTTTTTTAGGCGTAGTTTGTGAATGACTGTCCTCAAGAGACGTGAGTTGATGATGTATGGCTCAAAATTTTATCTTTAGGTTTTGAGTTCGAATTCAGATAGTGTGTTTTTTATAAGAGTTTGAGATAGCAGGATATTTTACATATTCCGCTTAAGCTCAAAATGAATAATTTGGCGGCAGGATTTTCAACGTTTCAAAAAAAAAAATGTGAATGAAAATATTATTAAAGGATCTCAAAATATTTTATGTTTGAAAAAATATTTTTGATATAACTTTAAATACTCCTAAAGGACACTCAAGTATATGTATATATACTCGTGGTAGATATTAATTTATAACATATTTATAGAATTGTATATATGAGTCTTTGCTATTGGGATTCTATGGATTGGACTTAACTTCATATTAATACATATACACACACGTAGGGGTGTGCATTAATCGGTTTTAACCGATTAACCGAACCGTTCCGACCCATTTTTTTTATAACAGTTCGGTTATTGTAATTAAATCGATTTTTACGGTTAAAATTTTTAACTTTTTCGGTTATTCGGTTCGGTTACGGTTATGAGATTCGTATAACCGAACCGACCGATTAACCGAAATATATACATGCTTCAAAATCCTAAATAAGTAAATAACAAAATTTCATAAACCGATTGTTAGATAAATTGTTAAAACCAAAAATTATTAAATTATTGGCTATTAAGAAACCCAAATTTCATAATATTGGGTTAAATATTAAATATTAAATTTAATGAATATGAATTTATATTTGTGTTAAATTGCTTTGTTGAATGTTGAGTTGATTAATTTATATTTGTTGGACTGGTTAATAACCGAATTAACCAAAACCGACTGAAATATAATGGTTAAATTGGTTAATGGTTATGTGTCATAATATGGTTAAATCGGTTACACAGTTACTTAACCGAAAAATTTCGGTTCGGTTAAAAAATCAATGATTAACCGACCAAACGATCGATACACACCCCTACACACACGCATAATAAGTCTCTAATGAGGACATTCTCATTTATAAAGATGTATTTAAGAGATAAAAAATACAAATTTTAATGCACTAAAATTTGAGTTTTTTTTTCTTGGTCTTTCGACAACATCTCACTTTGTTAAAATAAGGATATCTTCATTGGATAATTTTATTTATATAGAGTTGATCACATACGTCCCCAAGGGGCGTGACTTGGTGGTGAATGGCTCAGGATTTTACCTTGAGGTTCTGGGTTCGAATCCAATGAGTGTGTTTCTTGTAAGAGCCTGAGATAGCCGGGGGTTTTACCTACTCAGCTTAAGCTCGGAATGAGTGGTTTGACGGTGGGTGTCCAACGATTCCAAAAAAAAAAAAAAGAGTTGATCACATACAAATTATTACCATATAATAATATTCGGATAAACTAAAAAAAAAAGAGATAATATAATTTATATCTCGAATTTTATCAAGATAATTAAAAAACAAGACAGTATATATATTGTTTCATCTTTTTTAACTCATATCAAACGATTTGTATAAGAATAATAATCCAATATGAAAAACTGGGACACGTATCAAAGGTGAGATAGTGAAAAGGTAAAGCTCATGTCCCATTATAAGTGAGTTCATTATTTAGCTTGTTTTTGTTTCTTCTTCTTCAAAAATAAATTATTACATTCTGTAAACTGGCAAGCATTACGTCATCTGACATCTTTGTTTCATAAGCATTCATTCCACATTCCAAAAAAGTTTTATTGCTAGCTAGCTAGTTTTTATTTATTTATTTATTATTGTTATTTTTTTGAAATTGTTGGAAATCCCACTATCAAATCATCTCTTCCGAGTTTAAACGGAGAAAGTAAAATTTTTGACTATCTCAAACTTTTATAAAAAAACGTATTCTGTGAATACGAACTCAAGATCTGGAGATCGGATCTTGAATCCTACACCTCTAAATCACGTTCTTTGGGACCTCGCTAGCTGCCAAAGACTAAATTACACATTCTCCCCTTATATATGCCACATTACCATATGTAATTATTTTGGTTTATTCATAATTTTAGTATCTCTCACTCCCAAAGCTTTACAAAATTACAACATGGTGACATGTGTCACTAGAGATTGACAACTGTCATCACCACTGCCCACAACTTTTCGGCCATTGTCGGTAGAGATGATAATCGAAACATTTCGTCTGTACTGAATCTCATCTCGTCTCATCCCAATTATTATTCGGGATGAAAAAATCATCTCAAATCCCGATTAATATTTTAAATTAGGATCAAAAATTATCCCAAATCCCAAATGAAATAATATGAAATCTTGAATCTTGAATCGGAATTCAAGACTTTTTATGCTTTACAAAATATTATTCATCTATTTTCTGTTGAAAGATGAAATGCTTGGCAAAATAATCTAAAATTAAAGTCACAAACTCACAATCGTAGCTATTATTGTAGAAACTCATACAATTAAATACTTAAAAATCCTAGCTACTATTGTAGAAACTCATACAGGACAAACAAATTTTTATTTTATTTAATATATAAAGTTTTATATGTATACCATAATTAAGGTCACAAGTAAATATAATACAACGTCCGTTAATTCATATACATTAATTATGATAATAATTATAGGAAAAATGTCATGGGTTTTTATTATTATTATTTTTTTCATAATTATTACTCATTAAATTTCTCAATTTTTTTTTTATATATAATTACTCATAAATTCCATGTTATTCTAACAGTAAAGAATTATCATTGCATTCTATATGGTTATTATTAGAGCAGTAGGGATCTAAAGAGTAATTATGAAAAATCAGAGACCTAATAAATAATTATGAAAAATCATGTACTCAAAAAGCATTCTCTCACAATTATATGGTAAAAAATAATTATATGAAGTGGTGTTTGCTGTTGGAAAAATGCTTATGCATAAGCATTTTGAGGCTCAATTTTAAGCATGGTCCACTTCGTGTTAGTGGTTGTTATTGAATGATTCGGATACTCCTCCGTGAGTACTTCGAAATGGTATATTCATATGCTTAAAATGGTGCTTGGGTGAATGAGAAATTATTGTTCAAAGTTCACCCATTGGTTGGGTGAATGAGAAATTGTTGCTCAAAGTTCACCCATTTCTTTCATTAATTATTTTCATTTTTAGCTTATTATATGTTGAGAAATTGTTGCTCAAAGTTCACCCATTGTTGCTCAAAGTTCACCCAACATTAAAAAGAATAATGGATAATTGCATACATATTTATAGATTTGAAAGGACAATTAAAATGGAAAATTTGAGCCCACAAAACCAAAGTGGAGTTGTCTTCAATATGAATTCAGATCAAGAATAAATTAAAGAAGCAACAGAAATTTATGAAGATTCCTCCCAAAAGCAAGGTGTTAATTTCAACTTTTGTTAGATAAAGTTCTCAGTCAATCAATATTTTGCATAGGTTTGTTTGGATCTCAACAACTGAGTTAATAGAGCAAATTAATGGTTGATATCCCATTTGAAAATTAATTGGTGATTAGAGAATAAAATTGAAATAATTTAATTTTATCCTTTTGTAATTTGTGAGGTGGTCGCTGGCTCCCATAAGGCCAATAATCAAATGTTGCATAACTTTCCACCGGTAAAATAAAGGTTGCCATCTCCTCTGAAAACTAACCGGTGATCAGAGAATAAAATTAAACCATTTAATTTCATCTTTATATAGTTTTTAGGGTGAGAATTGGTCTCATAAGTCTAACAATGACTAATAAAAAAGAACCTTATCTGAACTTGACCGTATCTCTCTATATATTATATTTGACCTAACCATCGAAAGTGGTTTAAATAATGGAGGTTTACTTTGCTTTCTATGTTGTTTTCTTCCAATTCCTTCACAGCATTATAAGCTAATTATAACATATAGTAAGCTAAAAATGAAAGAAAATAATGTATAGTAACAATTAATATTGTTCCACGTACCCACTGCGAAAACCAAAAAATAAATGTGATCTATTTTTGAATAAGTTAATGAATTGGAATTCATGTTTTCCGTTTTTAGTTTGATTTTTAACTTATTAAATTAAGAAATCTTTCATTTAAAAGTTAGTCATATGTATAGAGAGAGGGGAATTCCAATGAGGGGATCCCTTAACTTATTAAATTAAGAGACACATATTAAAAGACATAAAAACACATATTTCAATATGATAAAAGATAAATAACAATATATATATTTTTTTAATATTTTAGTGTATCTCTTAATTCAAACCTCATTTTATATATGTGTTCTCCAATATATGTTGTGTTTTTATTTTTTAGAAATCCCGCCGCTAAACCACCCGACCAGAACTTAAGCGGAGTAGGTAAAATTCCCCATATTTTTACAAAAAAACGCATCTCCTAAATTCGAACCCAAAACCTAGAATTCAGATTCTAATCTCTACACCACCCAACCATACCTATTGGGGACAATATATATTGTGTTTCATTAAATAGTAATAACTACTTATTTCAATGAAGACATATATTAAAGTTAATCACTTAAATTCATAGATGGTTTTCAAGTACTTTAATAAAATTTGTCACTCCACCTTTAGGAATTAATATAATTTTTATTTTATGATTTGAAGCTTTTTTTCTTAACGGTATGGGACGAACAAACTCTAAATTAATTTTTTTAGTCCTATCTATCTTAGAATTTGAATACGGATGATGAGCCAAAAAAATTATTTAAAACTTAAAAAAAAAAAAATTCCCTTACCCCACTCAATATTCGAATTCGAATGACAAACTAAATAACACTATTTCAAAGCCAAATCTTAGTTATAAAATATGAAGTTCAGTAGTTGAATATATTGACTTGTAAAAGTCTCAATTATTGTCATTCATTTTTGATAAACTAAATATATAGCTATGGCACCAAAATGCTATCTTCAAAGACTAGATTTGAGGCATTCAATTGTCGACAAGTTGCATCATTTTGGTCATGAACCCCATTATTTTTCAAGTCACACGTGTTGCAACATTTGGTTTCCTTTACCCAAAAAAAAAAAGTGCATAAAATGGCCACATTCTCAGAATCTATATGAAACTTATCCTTCTTAAATGATTTATAATATATATATATATATATATATATATACGCACTAAAAAAATATATATATATATTTCTGGTTGTGTTGTGCTGTTCTTATCTGCAACTCTCGTTCGGTTCCCTTAGTGCATATGATTTCTCTATTGAATTGGATTCTCTCATTATTGTGGTTTTGATACTATGGTGTAGAGATCGTGATCGGTCGGGACAGTTTAGAATTGATTCCATCCCGATTATAAATTCAAAATAAAAAATGGTTATGAATTTTGGAACAAATTATTAGAATCTTGAATTTCGATTGACGCATCCCGAATTTTTATTTAGGATAAAAAATCATCATGTTCAATATAAGATCATAAATTTCAATTGAGAGTCAAGATTTTGTCTCATTCCTACTGGGGTACTTGAGATTTGCTTTAATACCGAAATCATCTGTGGTACCGAAGTCTGAATAAAAAAACTGAAAGAGAGTTGAATCTAATTTCAAATATTTGAAAAAAAAAATTCAACCCCTATAATATGTACTGGGGACTGAAGACTCCTAATGTGATAAATGTAGTTGATCACCCGAATACCGGGTGTTTTTTCAAAAAGAAAAAAACTTATTAACCGAACCAATAAATATCCCACAAGCCATCTTCTTAATCCTTGAATGATAAATTCCCTTAAATTAAATAATTTAAAGAAAAGAAAGTGCTTTGGAATTCATAAGGAATTTGTTTCTCTATTTATCGTTCTTTTCGATCTTTAAGATTCAATTTATATATCTATATAATAAAGGAGAATGGTGTTGGAGGAAATAGAGTGTATCCAACGGCTCTCTTTATGTGGCTTAATTGACGGCTCAGATCATTTCATTGGTAATTGGAGGAAAGAGAGTGAATTGATTGATGGAAATGGTAAAAAAATTTCAAATTAAAAAATAGAAAGTTAAAATAAAATCATTTAATTAAAAAATAAAATCGTTTAATTCTGTAACACTGTGGCGTAGGCACGGGCAAATACTGTAACACCATGCCGTATGCACGGCCAAATACTGTAACACCGTGCCGTAGGCACGTGTATCATTTAATTAAAAAATAAAATCATTTAATTCTGTAACACCGTGTCGTAGACACGAGCAAATACTGTAACACCGTGCCGTATGCACGGGCAAAAACTAATATATATATATATATATATATATATATATATATATATATATATATATAAAGTTAAGAATGTATCTTCACATACCAAGAACTATTGAGTTAAAAATCTTTCAGCTGCATCCCAAAGTTAATAAAACAGTGAGCGCACTACCTACATCAGCACTTCCGTCTCTACTGTTTTTTGTTAGCGCCATTGTACTTAATAAAGAATTTTGATGATGCAACGTAAGAAATTTCGACGCGTATTCACGAGCATTATAAAAAATTATTGAAATAAATTAATTGTAAAAAACAAATGGATGTAAAGACTCGAGCGTCATATGGTTATGATTTGGTCTGCCTTTGCATGATATGTATATAGCATTGAATGTTTTCAAATAAAGTTTCAAATACAAAGAGTTCAATTAACAATATGAAAAGCCATGATGTTATTAATGACGTGAGATGCAGTCCGCAGCTTAGGCCTTAGTGGCGAGTTGATAAATGCAACTACAAATGTGGATGCTTTGTCATCTCCTAGTTCTTGTCTGCCAAATACCAATCTCTCTTTCTTTCTTCTGCTTTCTGTTTTATTCTTCTTTATATTTGAGTGTCGTGTGTAAAACCAGTATCAACAACAAACTTGAATTGCCACTGGGCCCTTAGACTAGTGGAAGAGTATAAATTCGACTTCCTATCTCAAAAAATCACCTGAGAATAAAGTTTCTTCTCATATTTGTGGGATGATAGTTTCTTAGTTTCTCCTTATATTTAAGTGAGAGTAAATATCTCGTCTCTAGTAGATGTAGAATTCTGGATGTATAATAAATATTTATATTCAGTATTCCAGTAGATTTTAGATTATATATCTTTAAAATAATATTGTAATAAAAAAAACAAAAAACAAACTTGAATTAGAGTGTATATAATTCTTTATTTAGCTTAACAGTGTAGACGCTGGATTTCGCCTGAGTTTCACAATCAAAAATTTGTAGTATGGGGCACTAGCAATCCTGCAAAACAAAGGTAGAATGAGCTTGGAGTCTCTGCCCTCCGGTGTGGTGGGTGTCGTAGACACTCCAACGCTCAAATCGGTAGTAAAGATGAGCGGTAAATAAAGTAAAGGGGAGAACAAGATTTTGTGTTACCTTGAATTCTTTGGACTGCCGTAAGGGCGAAATGTTGATATTTAGAGGGAGAACTGTTTAGAGAGCTCAAGTGAGAGTGATGAGACTTTAATAATCCATTCAGCTTGAATCATACTTTCATTTATATGCTAAGAAATGATGCCTTTTTAGTTGGCACATGAAGGTAAGTCTCACAACGTGCTTAAGATATAGGCATTTGGTGATAAAAAAATCTTAGTATGTGGGAATATACTATGTGTTTGGGAAAAGAGGGAAACAGTTGGTAAATAATTAAAGAGAGTTGTCCTTAAGCTATTGGCTTTACTTTTGTAAATGGTTTAAATTTTTCTGAGATGGGTTATCGTTTTGGGCTTCATTTGGTATTGGGTTCGAAATGAAAAGACGGTTTTGTCATTGGCCCAAATTTGGCCAGTACAAACAGTGGCTGAATCCCCTCCCACCTATGTGAGTGGGATTTGAACCCCATACTTCTTGTTTTCAACATGATAGATTTTACCAACTCAATTAGTTGACACCCACTCAAAACCCGTTCTTTCTTTATAGGTAAGGGGGTGGACAAAACCCAAATTATTTTTTTCTCCTTATTTCCCATATAATTCGAACCCATACTCTTGAGGCAGAATTGGAGTCTATAATTTTTTACATGGTATTAAAATTTTAAATGAAGCTCCAAGCACTTACAAATTAGCCTAAAAAATAGTGAATCTTCGTACATTAGTACAAAACTTGACCTCTATACAAGACTATCAGAATAACTATATAGGTTAAGCGGGGATCTAGTACATCTCAGGTTCACTTCTAAGTTTGTCAAGTAATAAAAAAATATGATGTAAAAAAAAAAAAATCATAAACCAGAGCATGCTACAGGTAACACAATGGAGAAGCAATTAGAAGCTGCAGAAAAAGAATCATGAAGATTACCTGAAGGGAGTGACCATGAGGCATGGCCAAAGCCCTAGGTGATACAAATCAACTTTGAGAATTTTCCGACTGACTGACTGACTGACTTTTTTTTTTCTTTTTTTATAATCGTTAGAAATCCCGCCGACTGATTGATCGTTCTTTCTTCCTTTTACTTATCCAAAATGGAACATACTGGTTTTCTAAGTTATTCAGAACCCATCATACTCATAACCTTCGTCGAAATCATAAGGTTCATCCACATTCCCATAATCAAGTTCCTCCAAATGCTTCCCTAGCATTTTTTTTTTTTGGGAATCGTTGGAAATCTCACCGCTAAATCATCCCTTCCGGACTTAAGCGGAACAGGTAAAACATCCGGTTGTCCCAGACTCTTACAAGAAACGCACTTCCTGGATTCGAACCCAGGACCTGAAGGTCAGATTTTGAACCCTACACCACCAAACCACGCCTGTTGGGGACTTCCCAGCATCTTCCTCGTCATCAAAATCACTCCGATTCGTGCTCTTTTTTCCCATTATTGGGCAACTTGTCATCATCGTCACAATGTGATTCAGTTTGTTGTTTCTTGAGATTCTCTGAAGCCACCTACCAGAGAAAATAAACCACCCAATATCTAAGTTCAGAAGTTGGACCTTATTTCAAATCTCCAGCACATGCTTCCATAAAGTCTGAAATTTTGTTAGGAACCAAAAATATTGCAAGATGAACGACGCAATAGTAATGTTCATTCCAATTGTTAGATAATGAAAAATCAGAACCTGCTTCGGCATCATTTTAAGCAGGGGGTGCGAAGGGGTGGCGCGTGAGGTTCACGTGCCGATGGTGGCCGCGATCCCCACGCGCCGATGAAAGCAGACAGAGTGAAACTAGAAAAAGTAGAACCTGGGCTCTGATACCATGTTAGATAATGAAAGAAAATCTTGGATTCACTCTATATGAATTTACAATGGTAAAGGCCTTTATATAGGCTATATAGAAAACCAAAATAGAAAATGAATCATAGTCCTATAGTAATAAACAATAATAATGAATATAAGAAATCTTCATCTAATAGGGAAATATAATAAAACCATGAATCCTAATGGTACTAGGAAATCTATTTTGAATATTGATTCCATATTCTATAACACCAATATCTGTTATTTAAAATTCTGTTCGCAGAAAATTTATTGTTGTCATTCATATGTGATATTTCCATCTCCGTATATTCTAACACTCTCTCCCATATGGCTTGCAAGTTTATGAACAGTCATCCCAAGGACTATAATATTATAAACACATAAAAATCATGGTTCATGTTAAAAAGAAGAGTCGTAACATAATTATAATCATACAGTTATCTTAGGAACAAAAATGTAGCAAAAATAAAAAGCCGATAAAGGACGCAATGCTCCAATCCACGTCAATTATTGATGTGAAAATTCTCAGGTGCGGATGTCCGCATGAAATTTTCATGCGAACAGATGAGAAAGTACATGTTTTTTTCTCGAAGCGAGCAAATATATGTACTTTCTCGTTTATCCGTACGAGATGTTCATGCAGCATCCACATGAGAGAAGAACTAATTATGGATGTGATGTTAAAATAAAAATCTTCAAGTACATAAATTCTAATATTAGAAGTCTTCTTTCAATTTCAACTACAGTAGTTTAATCTGTTAAGCTTTCTGTTTCCTCTTATAACTAGAATTATCAGTTTTTATCCAATTCTACTAGAAATTATAATTTTTAGCCATGTCTCTCTTGATTTCAATTTTCTTTCAACCTAGTAGCAATTGCTTGTCTTTTACGGTATCTTCTTAGGATTTTAATTATTTATCCCATTCAGGCAATTAAAGGACTCAATCACTATTGTTTGCTTAGAAGTAAGCTTTAATTCACTCTTTGAAGATCCGTTCCTCTGACACTTGCGCAAGAACTCAATATCATTTTTGGAGCCAACAAGTTGTTTCACTCTTTCAAATTATAAAGGAATTCTATATATCTATGCTTAATCTGTCGTATAGTCAGGGCTCGTCTGTGGATTGAAATGCCTAAGATTCCAGACTGTGATGCCTTGGCAACTTTTTTTTTTTTTTTTTGGAATCGTTGGAATATCGCTACCAAATTATTAAGGATATTCAAGATGAGGTGTCATGATGTATGCTATTTGCTGATGATATAGTATTGGTAGATGAGTTTAAAGAAAGTGTAAATGCTAAACTTGAGGTGTGGAGAAAAACCTTAGAAACTAAATGCCTCCAACTAAGTAGGTTAAAAACTGAACACATAACGTGTGAGTTTAACAAAGTTCGTAGAGATCATGCGGCATAAATAAAAATTGACAACCAACCAATCTCAAGTAGCGAGCGTTTTAACTAAGTCGGGTCCATCCTTCAAAAAGATGAAGAAGTCAATCGAGATGTTACACATTAAATTCAATCGGGCTGAAGGAAATGGAAATGTGCATATAGGGTCTCATGCAATCACATTACTCCTTTAAAACTTATAAGTAAAGTTTATAGGACCGCCGTGAGACTTGGAATACTTTATGGAACAAAATATTGGGCAATAAAGTATCAACATGCCCAAAAAATGAGGATAGTTGAGATGAGAAGGTTTAGATGGACTAGGAAAGACAGTGTTAGAAATGAAGTAATTCGGAAGAAATTGGGCATAACACCGATTAATGAGAAGATGAGAGAAGTAAGACTAAGATGGTTTAGACATATCTAACCTGAACCTTTAATTAAGAAGAAAGGGGATGTAATTAAGAACTCTACTGCCCCTGCAATGTTGAAAAACATCTATTTTGGGGGACTTAGAAGCCCATTAGTGCAATAATACTAATCTGTGAAAAATCAAAAATGGGATCCCACAATATCAAGATGACCATGGACAATATCTTGATTAAAAAATTAATACGAAATTTAAGATAATATGTAATTAAATAATCATTGACAAATCTCAACTCGTCCTAACGGATTACAACTGGATCCCACAACCATTATGATTTATGATCCCTCATTTTCTCTTTAAAAAAAAAAAACCGAAACGCTAAATTAAAAAAAAAAACAATAATGATATGTGTATAATCAATTCCAGAACCAATTATATTTAGAAAAACCCAAAGAGTAGAAAGAGAATAAATTATTTTTCAAATACATATGATTGTACATTATTAAAAAAAAAATCATGTTAACGAGTATTCTAGAGCATTTATTAAGGATTTATTTTTGAAAAGTTTTCACATCACTTTTATGGAAAATACATAAAATTATCAAAATATTAATTATCTTAGAAAATAAGAAAACCCTCATAAAATAAACCCTTAACAAGTGTCCGAATTAGAATTTTTAAAAAAAAAACCTAAAAATATCTCCTAATTTAGTGTAATTATATTTTTATTATGCCGCCCTTAGACAAGACACGTGTACGTTCCAGCATCTCTTAAAAAAATAAAAATAAAATCTTTCCAAAATTCCACACTATTAATTATCCGATATTTCCCGCCACTTCTGCCTTCTATTTGCTTTTTTTTTTCCTCTCTCTCTCCGAGTGACTGAGTTAGCGAGCGAGTCAATCTCTGAACTCAGAAGAAGATGTTGTGGGTCGACAAGTACAGACCCAAAACCCTAGACCAAGTCATCGTCCATCAAGAGATCGCCCAAAATCTCAAGAAACTCGTACGCCTTTACTTCTTCTTCTGAATGACTTTCTGTTACTCAATTCTAGGGTTTTTTATTTTATTTTATTGGTTTTTGATTTTGTAATCTGAAAAAAATTAGGTGACTGAACAAGATTGCCCGCATTTACTCTTCTATGGCCCCCCTGGCTCCGGCAAGAAAACCCTAATCATGGCCTTGCTCCGTCAAGTTTTTGGCCCCGGTGCCGAAAAGGTTCCTTTTTTCCCCATCTCTATTTCTTATTTTTATGCAATAAGAAATTATGGGTTTTGATATTTTGTTGTTTATTTGTTATTTTTTACAGCTGGAGAGGTAAAAGGAACAATTTTTTATTTTCCCATTCCAAGTTGACTAGTTTAGTGATAATTCGATCATTTAACAAGTGGATTTTAAGCCTGTTTGGTTGCAATAACAATTAATGGGTTTTGATAATTTGTTGTTTATTTATTTATTTTTTTATAGCTGGAGAGTAAAAAGGACAAATTATTTCAGTTCAAGTTGATTAATTTAGTGATAATTCGATCATTTAACAAGTTGGTTTTAAGCTTGTTTTGTTATAAAGGAAATAAAATCAACGTTTAAAAGTAATTTTTTGTTTAATTTTTTAAATTGGAAAATATATATGTATGAAGGGGATTTGATTTCTTCTATTCTTTTATTTTTTCAGTTTCGTCTGTGCTTAAACTAAGAGTTTTTGTATTATGAATTTATAGTGTGAGAGAAATTTTTGAAATTTTTTTATTTTGATTGCAGGTGAAGGTGGAGAATAAGACATGGAAAATTGATGTAAGCTTCTCCTTGTTTATATGCCTTTTCGTTATTGTTTCTATAATAACTTAAATGTTAGTTTCTCTCTGATTATTTGTTTTGAAATTGGTACATTTTTTTTTTTAAAGCAATCAAAGATTGTACTGCTGTTATTTCTCTTTTGGGTTGCATTTATAATGTTATTTTTATTTTGCGTTGATGATATTGTTTCAGGCTGGGAGTAGAAATATTGAACTGGAGCTGACCACATTGTCAAGTGCCAATCATGTGGAATTGAGTCCCAGTGATGTAGGCTTTCAGGATAGATATATAGTTCAAGAAGTAATTAAAGAGATGGCTAAGAATAGGCCTATTGATACGAAAGGGAAAAGAGGATTCAAAGGTAATTTTTGATTGATTTGTTATGCTATAACTTATGAGAAGTCAAAGAGAGAATAGATCTATTGGCACACAGCTAATATAATGCATTATTAGAATCTTTTTCGGTATTTCATTATTGGATGTTTTTTTCCTTCAGTTTCATGATATTCTGGTTTGGCTCATGATGGTTCATATGTTTACATGTTCTTTTATTTTTAATTATTTATTTTTTTGGCATAAATTAAGAAATTGCACTGTATTCTTGTTTTTCGTTTCCATTTGAATGAAAAGATTTAATTAGTCAAGTGGCCCCACAAAACTTTAATCTGTACTCATAAAGAAGCAGCTGGGATAATTGTTAAACTAAATTGGTTGCACATTGATAATGCCGTTGGTTTATCTCTGAGTTTACGAGTACGGTGCTGATTGCATGTTCTTGTCCAATGTCAGTGTTAGTGCTCAATGAGGTTGACAAGCTTTCAAGAGAAGCACAACATTCTCTTCGAAGAACAATGGAGAAATATAGTTCTTCTTGCCGACTAATTTTATGCTGCAACAGTTCTTCAAAAGTTACTGAAGCAATCCGGTCTCGTTGCTTGAACGTACGAATAAATTCACCAACAGAAGAGCAGGTGGGAAGTTTTGTTCTGCTTTATACTTGTTTCTGAAACCTGATATCATGAAATGTCTGTTTGGAAGATATCATAATACGTAGCATCCTGCCCATCAAATATTGATCCATACATTTGGTATAAGCTAAATTCCTAAATCATTCGGTTGGATAGGATGTTCTTTATTTATTTTTCTTTTAAGTACACCCATGGTAAAATCTGCTGAGCTAGGACATGCCAGTTTAAGTAGAGAACACCATTGAGAAATGAATTGAAAGAGATATATAATCGTAGTGAATGACTTGTATACACTGGAGAGAATATAATAGTACTGCAATCTTGTTCCCTTATATTCTTTGATCAGAGGCATAAGGTAAAATGTTAAAAGACTTCGTTTGTGAAACAGTAGAAGGCTCTCTGGCTGAGACTGTTAATTCTGTTATGCCTGTATGATGCATAATGCATTTCTTTAAAATTCCTTGTGCCAGATTGTTAAGGTACTGGAGTTTATCGGAAAGAAAGAAGGGCTGCAACTTCCAGCTGGATTCGCCACACGTATAGCAGAGAAATCAAATCGGAGTTTAAGGAGGGCTATATTGTCGTTTGAAACTTGTCGTGTCCAACAGTTAAGATCCAATATGACTATTATACATTAGTGCATAATGCATCATTCTGTTTCCTGATATATTTTGCACCATGCTGTGACGATAGGTATCCTTTTGTAAACAATCAAGCAATACCCCCTATGGACTGGGAGGAATATGTTTCTGAAATAGCATCTGACATAATGAAGGAGCAGAGCCCTAAAAGGTAAGAATTTATGCATCTGACTTTGCTCCAATGTTCTAATGGCAGTATGACTCTAGTGTATTTATGACTATTTAAATTCTCTATTTCAATTATCATTGATCATTTGTGTTTACTTGAAAGATATAGTTTTTTGTCAAAACTATATGTATTTTCATCTGTACTGTAAAATTTGCCTCTATATTTCAGAATTTATTATGATAATATTAATTAGGACACCAAACTTACAAGGAAATGTCAAATAAAGAGGTTGCTCAAAATTTTTATGGTACTTGGAGTGATAATGCTCACAAACTACTTGATGGCAGCAAGATAATAGGTTTTATTGCCATAAATGCAATGAGCCTGATCATCAGGCATTTTGACATTTTTAAGTCGCATCTTATTCTCATCTTATTGATCAAGCAAATTGCAAATGAAACAGTATGGAGATTTAAGATCGTTTTATGACTTGATACCCTTTGGTTCATATGATCTAACATAAAACGAAAAAAAGAATTACTTGGTAAGAGCACACATGCTGTGGTAGAAAATGAAATATTCTCTACTTCTAGATTCTTTGATTTTGGTAAAATATGATAGAAAATTACACATTTTTATTGAGTGAGAAGGTTTTCCCTTGAAATCACCAGTTTTTATGCTTTTCCTGCTACATCTCTTCTCATCAACGAATCTTTGTGCTTTAGGCTGTTTCAGGTTCGAGGGAAGTTGTATGAACTGCTTCTAAATTGTGTTCCTCCGGTTGTTGTATTGAAGGTAAAGAGAGCACCATTCAATGTTGTTATTGGCATTGTCACCTCAGCTTGAAGTATTTCATTTATTATTTGTCCTTGCAGAGGCTCCTCTATGAATTATTGAAGAGATTGGATGCGGAATTAAAGCATGAGGTCTGTCATTGGGCTGCATATTATGTGAGTATCCTATTGATTGTTACTCGTCGATTTTCGTTTTTCCCTGCCGAGTGCTCCTGTCAAGTTGCCTACATGCAACCTCCTATGATTTGTGCCAACTCTGATCCTCTTCTGCTGCATACTTAAATTAAGAATCACTCTCTCTTGATCTCATTTTGTTTATTTGGGCTACCTACCTCTTCTTTCGTAGGGAAAGGCCAAGAAAAACCAACCAAGTCAATCATCTTATCATTTATATTTCATATTAGGTTTGTTTACATGCATGAGGTAGATGTAATAACTGGCATATAGGGACTGAAATGGTTGTATGTTGCTTAGAAATTACTGTGATGGTATTCCATTATCCCATACCGAAATTGCTGAAACGCTAATAGCATTGCCACTTCAAAAGTAGCTGTTACAGTGACTACTCTTTCTGACTAAGCTCACTTTAGGAGTCTCCGTTCTCATCAAGGAAAATGTTCTCTCTCTAAAAGTATTTTATTTTATTTTGTTTTTTGGTCTCTTGTGTCTCAGTTATAATTTTTTTGCAGGAACATAAGATGCGTCTTGGAAACAAACACATATTTCATCTTGAAGGTACTTCATCTTTCTGTAAACCTATCATGGTACAATCTTACGCTGGCAAGTTATTATGACATGTGGCCATCAATTGACAGCATACTAATCGAACTTCACCAAGCTTGAATTTTCCAATCTTTCTGTAAACCTAGTGAACTTCATCTCTCTTTATTTTTAAACTAGAATGTTTCCCGTGTCAAAAAAACTACTCTCCCTGTACAGTTAGTTCATTTCCATATCTTTGGCCTTTGATCTCTTTGATGCATCATCAGCTGAACTAGAAATTCACTAGGTTTAGTGTTAATCATATGAACTAGTAGTAGTATTTTGCTCCTGAGATGGATCAATAACGAGCTCACTAACGGCAGTCCTGATGATAAATTCTTTATGCAGCATTTGTAGCCAAGTTCATGAGCATTTATAAGGGCTTCCTCATCGCAACATTTGGCTGAAGACTAATCGGGTGTCGCTCCTGTCAGATGCTCTGCAAATCGATTTCCTTTTACTTGGTTTCTGTGTTCATCAGCTTCTGCTATTTATGCAGTGATGATGAGGTTTCTGCTTATTGCCTTGTGAAAAACTTTTTGCATCTTTGTTGTTGGTAGTCTGGTTTTGTTAACTGATATGTTAAGTGAGTCTTCTACTGCTCTTTTTGTTTTTTTTCCCCTTTATGAAGAAGTTTTGTACTTTAATGTCATTGCATTTTGTTATTATTTCTCTTTTTTATTTTATTTTATTATTTTAAAAAAGGGGTGGATTAAATCCTAAATCGATTTTTTTTAACTCTTAGGTATTTAAGGACTCGAGTTCCGATGATAAATAAAATTATTTGAAAATCACTTCATTGTTTTTATTTTGTCTCTTTTTTGCTTGGTTATGCATCGGTGAAAATGTTGATTCAAATTATTTTTTAAAGTTTCTCAATAAATTTACTATTAAAATTTGATATTTTAAAATCTATAAAAACCGATCTAGATGTCAAATATAGTATGACGAAACTACATTATTATTTTAATTAAAAGAGGCCTATAACAAAACAATCCATTGATTAAACATATAAAAGAATAGCCTATTTTCCAAGAATGGTCATGTATTTTATAATTTACTCTAGTATAAATTGTACTCAAAAGTAAAACCCAATAATTCCATTCTTTTAATAGACTGTAATAAACTTATTTGAAATTAACTTAATTAATTATGATCATTGGATTCATTTTAATCACATATAATGAATGCGATTTAAATATTAATAAATATAATAAAAAATTAGCCTTTAATCGATAACTAGATATGGCAATCAAGATTCTCAGTCAATACTAGATATAAAATTTTCATAAATCCCGACCGATTTTTTGAATTGAGTTGAAAAATCATCATAAATCTCATACCAAATAATTCAGAATGAGATTTTTTAAGCTATAAACATCCCGAATTCCGACTAAAATTTTTATTCGTTATGAATTTTCATCCAAAATCTCATCTCAAACCATACATGTCATAATTCTGGATTTTTCTTTGGCCAAATAATAAATAAATATTATTTATTAATAATAAATTAATTTCCCAAAAACCCGTCTGTTGTCGAGCGATGGAGCTGAGAAACAGTGGCCAAAAACAAAAAGTAGACACCGAAGAAGATGAAGAACAGAACCAGAATCAGTTCATTCTTCAATGGGCCCACTTAATTCTCCCATGGCTAACCCCAACGGAGCTCGCCAACGTATCTCTAACATGCAAAACCCTTCACCAAATCTCCAAATCCATCACCTTCTCCCGCTCTCTCGACGCCTCCAGATCCGTCGAGAATTTCCCGATCCCGTTTCTCAACGCCGTCGATAAAACCCCCTACGCCCACTTCGCGTACACCCCATCTCAGATAATCCTCCCCCTTTCACGTTCTCGTTCTCAATCCCCACCACGCCAATTTTGGGGCTCCACCGATACGGCTGCTAATATTAAAAAACCCAACTCTTTTCTGAGTCAAATCGGTGATGAATCAGTGAGTCTGGTGGGCGAGACGGGTGAAAGTGTATCTGGGTGCGAGTGTGAAGAGTGTTTTGAGGTGGGAGGTGGTGATATTAATGGGGTATTTGGGTGTCCGTGTTTTTCGGGAATGGAGGAGTTGGGGATATTGAGTGAGTGCGGACTGAGTTGTGGGTGCGGGTTTGAGTGTGGGAATCGGTTGACTCAGAGAGGAATGTCAGTGAGATTGAAGATTGTGAGGAGTATGAATAAAGGGTGGGGCTTGTATGCCGATCAATTCATAAAGCAAGGGGAATTCATCTGCGAGTATGCAGGTAAATGAATATTGGAAAATGTTTGTATATTGGAAAATATATGGTTCTATTGTTTTCTATGCCGTTAAAGGCGCTGCTTAGTTTGGGGTAGATTGCGGCTTTTAGGTATTTTAAGTTATAACTTTTTATATATAAGAAAAAATTCTATATGTTTGATTAATCAATCCATCTTTTGATTAGTCAATATGTAATGCTTAGGCGGCATTTGAGTGGGTTGAAATACCAAAATGCATTATCCTGCAAACTGCTTTTGACAGCATAGGTTGTTGTGATAATTGTTTGCATGTGGCTGATGCTTCTTTGATATGGTGAGACTCAATTTGTGATTTTGGTAACATTGAACTTGAAAATTGGATTATTGTTTTATAGTGTGATTAATAGTGCAGAATTAGAAATTTAGAACCCTAACCTTAGAATGGGATTGGGTAGAATTGGCGATGCTTAAATATATAGGCGGACAAACTTCAGTTTCGTAGAATTCTAGCTCCTTGGTGATATTTTGAATTCCACCATTCTGAAACATTACGGGCATAATTGATTGTTTTGTAAATGTTTGGGTGTGGGAAACATTTTCATCTATTTTTTGTATAGTTATGAACAGAAGATATGTATATTATAGAGACCTTGTTTCATTTGATGTTTGTATAATAGGTGAAGTTTTGACCACAAAAGAAGCAAGGTGGCGGCAACAAATCTATGATGAACGTGCATGAAATCACGAAACTTCTTCGGCGCTTTTAGTTTTGAGGGAGCACCTTCCATCTAGAAAGGCATGTTTGAGGATGAATATCGATGCCACGAGAGTTGGAAACGTTGCTCGATTCATTAATCATTCTTGCAATGGTGGTAATCTGTCAACGACACTAGTGAGAAGCTCAGGATCTATGTTGCCTCGACTCTGCTTCTCCGCTTCAAAAGACATAAAAGCAGGTGAAGAGCTAACTTTTAGCTATGGGGAAATTAGGATCGGGTCTAAGGGCTTGCCATGTTTCTGTGGCAGCTCTTGTTGCTTTGGAATCTTGCCTTCAGAATATACTTGATTCTGTTTGTTTGTCACCCTAGGATGTCGAGATGTTTCAATTCCTTCTGGTACTTAAATTGTAATATATTTTCATTGATAATATGCCGAGTTTTTCCTTCTTTTCTCGGTACGCTTGGAGCATTTCATCCTTTCTGGAATTTAATACCAATGAATCCCAAAGCTGTGTAGGACATCCGTTCTCATCAAAGCTCTGTTCGATAAGATCAATCACATGTGATTTTTCTTTTATAAGTGCAGGAGTGGTTAAATCTCTTGTTTTGACCTTTTCACCTTTTAACCCAAATTTTTGTTGAATTCCCATAATTATTCTTCGTTGATTTGGGAGGATTTACAAAGAAGCAAAGGGGTATAAATTTAAATTTAATCTTTACCCACCTCACTATCTTAAAAAGGGCAAAAAGAAGAAGAAAGAAATTCGTGGGCGTAATTGTAGTATTGTTGTGAAATTATTCGTCTCATTATTTTACATCTATCTAATATTTTTCATTATTTTTTTGGATTGATTTTTAAAAAAAAAACATAATCAATAAAGAGCTAAAACAAAACATGATGAGAAGTTTTACTAATTACATAATTATTATTCATTTTTCTCAGCTTTGGCTTGATAATACACCAATCCACTTAAAATACATCAAAGCTGATTTGATATCGTCATCAATTTCAATGCAGTATTTAACTTCAAAAATTTCATCAAAAAAATCTAAATCGAAGAGAATCTCATTAGTAATAGGTATTGCTAGGTAGTCACGAGCCATCCTTGAAAGTGTAGGATAAAAAGGAGCATTGCCACGCCACCAAGCTAGTATGTCAAATCCTTCAACTGCTGGAACTTTAAGGTGATGAAGATAGAGATCAAGTTCTGACTTTGTTGAATATGTACATGGCCTCCCCTTGGCGTCCATCATTTTATAATCTTCACCACTAGACTCCTTTGCATATTCATTATAAACGTCTCTAAAATCTTTCAAGATTTTCTCAAGGTAGCCATCAGCATCACTTCCATAAATCTCCTTATAGCAACGTTGTATTGTATCCATTTTGAATCGCGGGTCAAGAATTACTAGGACCAAATAGACTTGGATCTTATCAAATAAGTTCTTATATGACGCATTTTTGCAAACTTGACAATCTTCACTGTTGTGGAATCGAAACAATTTCAAAACATCGACAATTGCAGTAGTAATACTACTACAATTGTCCCTAACAAAGCTGTTAACAAATTCTTCCAACGCTTTGAAATGCTCGAACGTGGCAGTTGCCTCATCCCACTTTCGATTGGTTAAATTTATTGAAATGAAATCAGAATCTATTTTCTCCAACTCACTAAATGCTTCTTTCAAACCCACTGCAACCTCAAGGTATTGTAAATGACCATAAAAAAAAGAAAAAGGTTGATAACCGAAAATGACTTTCTTGCCCATGTTCTTCGCGTTATTAACTGCATGTTGTAACTTAACATTGTTTGATAATGTCTTATACCCATAATCAACACACTCCTGTAATCCATCAATTTCGTTCATTTCCCACTCGTCTATAAAAAGTTCATTCTTCTGCATGAAGCCATAAAATACAAGCCCGATCCCGTCAAAAGGAAGTGAACCTCTTTGACTAAACCAACTTTCAATAATCTCTTCATCATCCGCTGACATAAAACCATCATGTTGTATAGAGCATATATTCCTATCAATCTTCAAATCCAAACATGCCTTTTTCATATCTTCTATATAATTCTCCAAATGAATGATACTGATAATCTTGATCTGCCGTTCCCAACTATCATCAACATAGTGTCCTATCAAGAGCAAGCCAGGATACACACGAATAATTTCTAAACTAAAACGACAAGAGAGGTTATTAAGAAATTCGCCCTGTTTTTCTTTCTCTTCCTGGTACACTTGCATGATTTCATCCTTTCTGGAATTTAATACCGATGGATCCCAAAACTCTATAGGATATCTGTCCTCATCAAATATCAGTTTGATAAGATCAATCACAGATGGTTTTTCTTTCGTAACAACACGAGTGAGAGTGGCTAAATCTCTTATTTGGGTTGATACATCTTCATCAATCACAGATGATTTTTCTTTCATAACAACAGGAGTGAGAGTGGCTAAATCTCTTATCTGAGTTGATACATCTTCATCAATCACAGATGGTTTCTCTTTCATAACAACAAGAGTGGGAGTTGCTAAATCTCTTATTTGAGTTGATACATCTTCATTTCCATCTCCTCCATTTCTCGTAGCTCGACATTTCATTGACTTCAAATGATTGTTGAGATGACTGGTGCCATTCTTACTCGAACCATCAAACTGCTCCTTACAATAATTACAAATAGCCCGTATGTTTCCATATTTATCTATAGTCCTTGTAAAATGATCCCAAACCTCTGACGTCAACTCTCTTATTTTCCTCCTTTTTTGTTCTCCCACATCAAAGCTTTCCTGTCAACATTATTTTATTATAAAATGCACAACTTTATTATGATTTACATTTGAGACCCCAAAAAAAAAAAAAAAATAGAAAAAAGGTAAGAGTTCTCAATATCAGCAATGATATATATACTTAAACTTTTCCCGAATTTTATCCACTACAGTGAATTGCTGCAGATCACTGTAGCTCCAGTGAGACGTTCGGGATAAAATTCGGGAAAAGTTCAAGTATAAATATCATTTTTGTCTCAATATTTCTCAAAAACTACCTGATCAGTTTCCTCTACTATTCTGTGATAATTCCTGTGACAGCCGCAACAAGAGCATGTAAGAGCACTACCCCCATTTTCATCGCTGGCAATGAATTCCTTGCATCCATCCACAACAGACCCTCCGTCTTTTACCGCATGATTCCTTTCGCACTCTGCATATCGAACACATCTAACTTTCGACTTCTTCTTGACGAATACTCCCTTTTGACCGGCCACTTGAAGCTTCTCCATAATTCTTCTGGATGTTGAAAATCTGTACAAGTTTTATCATAAAAAGAGATCAAAACACATATACCCATGGATCCCAATACTCTTTTGAGTTTTGCCTAATGCTTTGTTATGGGCTTTCTATTTTGTATACAGAAGTCTTCCATGGCCAAATTGAAGGATCATGCAACAAGAGAAAGTGAATTCGCGTATCCAAGAAAATGTACAGAGTTCAACACAAGACAGCAGAGAGCAGCTAAGTCCAAGAAAAATAACAAAAACCACCGACATCGAGAGAGAAAAGAAAAGCTAGGACTATGCTGATCTGATATTTATATATCTGATGCAAAAAGTTGTTATTTTGAACCTAAATCGATTAAGAAATTGGGTTTAAATTGAATTTTTAATTTCTTTTCTAAATTAATAATTCCTCTTTCTCTGTCTTTAAACTTGTTCAAAGTGTGCACGCACTTTTATGGAGAACAAGGTAAATATTACTTATTTGGAACCAAGCATATTTCATTATATATAAAATTTCTTTTTGATATAATTCATTATAAACGGTTCTGTTATGATTTAGATTTAAGACCCAAAATAAAATCGCTTTCTCACTACTAACAATTTCTGCATACCAAATTAATAAATAAAAGAAAAACAGAGAAACAAATACACCCAAAAATTTATTTATTTATTTTTTAAAATAAAAATTTAGATGCCCTCTCTTTAGGGGGAGGAATACCGAGATTAAAATACAAAACCCAGAGTCCACAAGTTTAGATTAAAATACAAAATTTAGATGCCCTCTCTTTATTTATTTTTTTTAATTATTTTATTTTTCGAAATAATTAAAAAAATAATACTAATAAAACAATTAGTAGATATAATAAGATTAAACGAAAATGGTTGCTTGAAAATACCTGGCTGGAATTGAGTCTGAGTTGAAGATCCTGTAGAATCGATCCAAGATCTATAAATACAGACAGACACAGCACTCTTCGAAGCTCCAAATGAAAAAGCTAATGCTTTTTTTATGGGCTCTCAATTTTGTGTGGGTAGGTATATAAAAGTCTTCCATGGCCGAATTGAAGTAGCATGTGAAGTGTGAAAGCAAAGACTAATGAGATGGTCATTTGTTCTTTCTTAGAAATTGCCTGCCAATTTCTTATAGACTAATAAAGGATCATATCAATAGAAAGCAAAAAATAGTAAAGAGAATCCTAATTTGGGAAGCAAAAAAAAAAAAAAAAACTATTTAGATTTTAATATTTTATTATTAAATTTTGTCAGTCTTATAAGATTTTACTTTTTACTATTACATTTTAATTATTTCTCAATATTTGTTAGGATATTTATTCTTTAATTAAGTTATTAATATTCTTTGTAAAAATCACCTTAAACTTTTTAAGCAAGCTTATATTATCTTAGTAGAATTTATCCTAAATAAGACACATTTTCCTATTACAAAGAGTATCTTTTTATCTAGACTTCACACTTAAATAATTTTAGATATCAATATATATTTTTACCGATTACATGAAATATATAATACATTTATTACCTTTATTTGTTAGATTTTATCCTAACTTCACTTGAATTTTATGATATCTTAAGATTATATTCAAACTATTTTGATCGTGTAATTACATAATTGTGGTGTATTTATATATATGAATTAAAAAAAAAAAATCAAAGACTACTTTTAAACATATTTATTTAATTATCCAATAATCAAATTGTGAAATACAATTCAAATAAATCATATTTAAGTGGATTTATTGAATTGCCCTTACACTTGGTATTTTCTTCATTTTAATCCGAAATTGATCAAATCAATTTTGAATGATTCTAAATCATTTCTAAGATGAATTTAGCATGTTCAAAACATCAAAACACCAAGGTAATCAAAATCCTCAAATTCTCTCTCTTGGCCGAATGCACCATTAAGGTGCTTTATTGTGCATTTTGTCATTTCATGCTTCAAAACACATCAAGATGTAATCCAATCAACATGAAACTTTATATGCATCATATATACATCCTTATACACAACATAAATGAAAAGCCCCAAATTTGGAAGTGGTCATGAACCCTAATTTTTCAATTTCTTCAAATTGGACAAATTAGACCAAATAGTTTAAATCAATTACTTTAATCATCATTCTTCCATCCAATCAAAGTCTCAACACAATGAAACAACTCAAGATCAAATCTAGGTCATCTAAGAGTGGGTCAACAACTCTAGATTAGCAACAAGATTTCCAAAACCATACAAGAATACTTATAACTATAATAGTCACAAGCTTCCATCACCATACATGCTCAACACTTTCAACAAAACTTTCATCATCAAAAACACAAAGAATAAAGAAAAGAATAACACAAGAACATCACAAGATGTAGCCTATATCCTAATGAACATTTTCCTTTCTAATAGTAAGTTGAAGAAACTTACTAAAATTCAAGCTTTTTCTTTGTTTTAGCCTTTGTTCCTCTCAAGCTTTCTTTGTTTCTTTTAATGGAGTTTGTGTTTAAGTGTATTAGGTTGTCAAATGAAAATGAAATGAAAACAATATATACTTGTGGTAAAAAATGCCCTTGGCCGAATTCACCTTAAGCATATACAACAAATTTCATTTCAATTTCATTTAACTAAAGTTTGATCAACTTGATTAAATATCTAAAAACAACTTTATAGATATTTTGATTAAGTCAACAAAAGCAACTAAGTCATTTAATACAAATATCTAAATCTTAAGATATTTATATTTTAATTAATTTAATCATTTAACAATTAAGTAATTAATTAATTAATTAAATACAAATATATTAAATATATGTATTATATTTACATTAAATATCAAATACATATATTCATTTATGATATTAGTCAAATATCTCAATTTGATAATTAATTAATGTGTATTTAAATTAATCAAGTATTAAATGTAAATACACAATAATTAAGGAAATGACTATCGGGTCCCTATACATGTATGTTGCGTTTAACCTTTAAACGACTTTATAAATAATCAATATTATTTATTAATGTTGCTCTACTGCTCTACGAGTATATTTCATTATTGAGACTCTCTAGATTCAGGCATATCCGTCACGAAATCCAATTTCTTGTCCATAATTTATCCACCCGTAAATTATGACGATCACGGATAAACTCGTTGAATCATACAGGTCGAGGTCATGGCAAATGTATAATTCCTCCGTCACAGGTATTCAGATATATCCCAGAGATATAGATGTAAACGTCAAATCTCTGTGGGAATTATCCAGTCGACTATTCTATTAGCAATCTCTAAAAGTATGTTTAGAACTAGCTTCTAAACTTTACCACGGGCCCATGGTTTTATCTGATTGCTAATTATATGGACTACCTATGCTCTGGTACACAGAACTGACGGATCCTATCTTGATACACATAGAACACCTTGAGGATCTATCTACACCCAACGAACAGGCGGAGGCTGATCTAAATAGATCGGTGACGTGACTGCCATATAAGTGTAGAAGATGTCTCATGTGCCCACAATGGCATCTCAAGTCTAAGAATCACAAGTGCTACTCAACCCGAGAAGATTCTTATTGACGTTGGTGTACCATCCATCAAGAATCTTCGGTGAGTCGTTCAATGTTTATCCGCTATAAACACCTACACGTCTATACTAGTCTCCAAGACTTATGGTTCATTGAGAAACCATTGGAATCATATATTCCAGTATACGACGTGTACCGGTCTCAACGGGTTTACTATACTAACCAAGTAGTGTAAACCTTGACCAGGAACTGTTTGAGAATGACAACGTCATGATACTAATCAATATCAGTTGCGACGCTTTTGCAACATTACCATGACTAATCATTCTAAGGTCATTAAATCTTACCATATGAAAAGATACATTATATTATAGAAACTGCATATATTATTTACAATAATATCGTTTTACAGAAGTATTCATAAATAAATAAACAACCGGGAATTGGCGCTCTGAGCACCAACCCCAACAGAAATGACGGGAAATATGGCTTATTAATGGGCGTCATGATAAAACGTGTTAGGAAAGGTCGCACATTTATTGAAGAAGTGATGAGCTCGCATGGGGAACGTAAAGGACGGCCCGACAAAACAATAGGTCGACGTCTACCGCCCCGATTCTACCTAAATCAAGAAATTCACCTCAATTTCATCTCAATCAAAGTGAATTTGGGGGACAATTGTTGACTAAAGAAAATCGCCCTATGACGACAAGATCGAAAGCAAGCAGGACGGACATATATCACGCCACATAACGATTCATAAAAAAGGGCGACGAGGGGAATAGCGATATCACCAGACAACACAGTAATTAGGGCGACAAAAGAGTCAAGATGACTAATGCATACTGTAGTTCAAGCAGTTAAACAGTTCCCTACACGATCAGACAGTTATGGCACACAACTCAATGGTTGGAAACACGATCCAGCAGTTGCAGAGAAGTTACGGACTAAAATCGTCCGAGCAGTTAGCAATGCCCACTATAAAAGGCTCATTCATGCGAAGAATAAGACCCCCCGAACAAATGAAGACTCAAAACGAGCATTTTATTTTAATTCCGTAGCTTTGTAATTTTAGGACTGTAATTTGTGTGCTTGTGCCTCTTTGAGGTTTACTCAATTAATCAAACACCCCTTATTAGTACAGTGTTTTAGTAGGTTTGAACCTTATATGTTCTTCGGGCGGAAAATTTTGCAAAAATTAAATATTATTTTTTTTATTAATAAATAATTAATTATTAACTAATTATTCCCAAAAACCCGTCTGTCAAGCGATGGAGCTGAGAAACCGAGGCAAAAAACAAAAAGTAGACACCGAAGAAGATGAAGAACAAAACCAGAATCAATTCCTTCTTCAATGGGCCCACTTAATTCTCCCATGGCTAAACCCATCGGAGCTCGCCAATGTAACTCAAACATGCAAAACCCTTCACCAAATCTCAAAATCCATCATCCTCTCTCGCTCTCTCGACGCCTCCAGATCCGTCGAGAATTTCCCGATCCCGTTTCTCAACGCCGTCGATAAAACCCCCTACACCCACTTCACGTACACCCCATCTCAGATAATCCTCCCCCTTTCTCGGTCTCGTTCTCGTTCTCAATCCCCACCACGCCAATTTTGGGGCTCCACCGATGCGGCTGCTAGTATTAACAAACCCAACTCTTTTCTGAGTCGACTCGGTGATGAATCAGTGAGACTGGTGGGCGAGTCGGGTGAAAGTGTATCTGGGTGCGAGTGTGAAGAGTGTTTTGAGGTGGGAGGTGGTGATCTTAATGGGGTATTTGGGTGTCCGTGTTTTTTCAGGAATGGAGGAGTTGGGGATAGTGAGTGAGTGCGGACTGAGTGTTGGGTGCGGGTTTGAGTGTGGGAATCGGTTGACTCAGAGAGGAATGTCAGTGAGATTGAAGATTGTGAGGAGTATGAATAAAGGGTGGGGCTTGTATGCCGATCAATTCATAAAGCAAGGGCAATTCATCTGCGAATATGCAGGTAAATGAATATTAGAAATTGTTTGTGTATTGGAAAATATAAGGTTCTATTGTTTTCTATGCCGTTAAAGCCGCTGCGTAGTTTGGGTGGATTGCGGCGTTTAGGTATTTTAAGTTATAACATGTTTGACTAATCCATCCATCTTTTGGAATACCAAAATGCATTATCCTGCTTAGTTTGGGTGGATTGAGTGGGTTGAAATACTAAAATGCATTATCCTGCAAACTGCTTTTGACAGCATAGGTTGTTGTGATAATTGTTTGCATGTGGCTGATGCTTCTTTGATATGGTGAGACTCAATTTGTGATATTGGGAACAACATTGAACTTGGAAATTGGATTATTATTTTATACTGAGTTTAATAGTGCAGAATTAGAAATTTAGAACCATAACCTTAGAATAGGATTGGATAGAATTGGCAAAGCTAAATATATAGGCACACAAACTTCAGTTTCATATTCTAGCTCCTTGGTGATATGTTGAATTCCACAATTCTGAACTTTATAGGTTTTAATGTTTATTGTTTGCCTAATAGGAAACTATTTGCGTTTACTAAACTTATAGAATCGATGGATAATATATTATGTATAAGTAAATCAACCGTCGCAGAACTTATATTCAAGTTGTAGTTTTTCATTGTGTTGTCTGATAGGATACAGCTGTAGTTTGTTTACCAATCTTCAAAAGAGTATGACTGATGTAATAAAAGAAATTGCTATAAAATTGCTTAAATGGAATTTTCATTTTTACAAAATTCATGATCTAGAGTCTGGTATCTGATTATATCCTTTCTCTTTCTTCTTCCTCTGTCCATTTTTGCAAATATCTCAAGGATCAATCCAGTGCGCCTTTATGTGTTAAATTATGCTTGCTGGAGGAAAATTTATATATATGTGGCGAATCAAGTGGATTTTATGTGCTTTCCCAGTAAATTTGATTTGGGGCAGGAAATGGGCTCTGCAGCTGTGTTTAAGCCAGTAGCCCTCATATTGAGTGCCATTTCTCTTAACCACCGTTATATTTGCTTCTTGTCCATCCAAGTTATGCATTAACTTAAATATTGATAAACTCGCATTAACAAGTCGATGTTGGGATTTACTGTGTAGGCTGATGTTTATGATATTTCTCTGCTCATCCTTGCCATTTTATCAGGTTTATGAAACATTATGGGCATAATTGATTGCTTTATCTTGTTTGGGTGTGGGAAACATTTTCATCTACTTTTTGTATAGTTATGAACAGAAGATATGTATTTTATAGAGACCTTGATTCAATTGATGTTTGTATAATAGGCGAAGTTTTGACCACAAAAGAAGCAAGGCGGCGGCAACAAATCTATGATGAACGTGCATCGAATCACGGAACTTCTTCGGCGCTTTTAGTTTTTGAGGGAGCACCTTCCATCTGGAAAGGCATGCTTGAGGATGAATATCGATGCCACGAGAGTTGGAAACGTTGCTCGATTCATTAATCATTCTTGCGATGGTGGTAATCTGTCGACGACACTAGTGAGAAGCTCAGATCTATGCTGCCTCGACTCTGCTTCTCCGCTTCAAAGACATAAGCAGGTGAAGAGCTAACTTTTAGCTATGGGGAAAATAGGATCGGGTCTAAAGGCTTGCCATGTTTCTGTGGCAGCTCTTTTGCTTTGGAATCTTACCTTCAGAATATACTTGATTCTTTTTGTTTGTCACCCTCCGATGTAAGTTCAATATTAGAAATCTACCTTTAATGCGCATTAGATGAGATAAAGAGGATTTAAATTTTTATTTATTACATAAATTATTATAATTATTATTATTTCCCTCAGATCTGGCTTGATAAGACAACAATACTTTTAAATATTTCAAAGAGGATTTAATATCGACATCAATTTTAGTGCAGTTATCAATAGCATAAATTTCCTGTACCAAAGGTAAATCCATGAAAATCTGATTAATAAGTATTGTTGGTAGTCACGAGCCATCCTTGAAAGTGGTAGGATAAAAAGGAGCATTGCCACGCCACCAAGCTAGTATGTCAAATCCTTCAACTGCAGGAACTTTAAGGTGATGAAGATAGAGTTCAAGTTCTGACTTTGTTGAAGATGTGCATGGTCTCCCCATGGCGTCCATCATTTTATAATCTTCACCACTAGACTCTTTTGCATATTCATTATAAACATCTCTAAAATCTTTCAAGGTTTTCTCAAGGTAGCCATCAGCATCACTTCCATAAATCTCCTTATAGCAACGTTGTATTGTATCCATTTTGAATCGCGGGTCAAGAATTACTAGGACCAAATATACTTGGATCTTATCAAATAAGTTCTTGTATGACGCATTTTTGCAAACTTGACAATCTTCACTTCTGTGGAATCGAAACAATTTCAAAATATCTATAACTGTAGTAGTAATACAACTACAACTGTCCCTACAGAAGCTGTCAATAAATTTTTCCAACACTTCGAAATGCTCCGACGTGGCAGTTACCTCATCCCACTTTTGATTGGTTAAATTTATTGAAATGAAATCAGAATCTATTTTCTCCAGCTCACTAAATGCTTCTTTCAAACCCACTGCAAGCTGAAGGTATTCAAAAGGACCATCAAAACAAGGATCATCATTGAAAATGACTTTCTTGCCCATAGTCTTCGCGTTATTTATTGCAAGTTGCAACTTAAGATTATTTGATGGTGTCTTATATCCATAATCAACACACTCCCGTAATCCATCAATTTCGTTCATTTCCCACTTGTTTATAAAAAGTGCAATCCTCTCCTCGAAGTAAATAAAGTCAAGTCCGACTCCAACAAAAGGAAGTGAACCTCGTTGACTAAACCAACTTTCAATAATCTCTTCATCATCAGTAGACGTAAAACCATTATGTCGTATAGCGCATATATTCCTATCAATCTTCAAATCCAAACATGCCTTTTTCGTATCTTCTATATAATTCTCCCATGAAGTGAAACTAATAATCTTCTTCTGCAGTTCCCAACTATCATCAATATAGTGTACCATCAATATCACCTTATCAACAGAAAAATCATAAATGTGTAAACTAAAACGACAAGAGAGATTACTAAAAAGTTTGTCCAATTTTTCCTTCTCTTCTTGGTACACTTGGAGTATTTCATCCTTTCGGAATTTAATACCGATGGATCCCAGTGCTCTACATAAAACCTCTGTTTGATAAGATCAATCACATGCGATTTTTCTTTCATAATAACATGAGTGGGAATGGCTAAATCTCTTGTTTCGGTTGATATATCTTCATTTCCATCTCCTCTATTTCTCTTAGCTTGACATTTCATTGATGCCAAATGCATTTTGAGATGAGTGGTGCCATCCGCGCTTGAACCACCATACTGCCCCTTACAATGTTTACAAATAGCCCATTCATTTCCATCTTCATCTGTAAACCTTGTGAAATCATCCCATACCTTTGACTTCAACTCTCTTCTTTTTCCTCTTTTTTTGTTTCTCCCACACCAAAGCTTTCCTGTCAACATTATTTCATTATAAAATGTAACAGCTCTATTATGATTTATATTTGAGACCCCAAAAAAAAAAAGTTCTCAATATTTCTAAAAAACTACCTGATCAGTTTCCTCTACTATTCTGTGATAATTCCTGTGACAGCCGCAACAAGAGCATGTAAGAGCACTACCCCCATTTTCATCGCTGGCAATGAATTCCTTGCATCCATCCACAGCAGATCCTCCCTCTTTCACCGCATGATTCCTTTCGCACTCTGCATATCGAACACATCCAACCTTGGACTTCTTCTTGATGACTCCCTTTTGACCGGCCACTTGAAGCTTCTCCATAATTCTTCTGGATGTTGAAAATCTGTACAAGTTTTATCATAAAAGGCGATCAAAACACATATACCGATGGATCCAAATACTCTTTTGAGTTTTGCCTAATGCTTTGTCACGGGCTTTCAATTTTGTGAGGGTAGATATATATAAATGTATACAAAAGTCTTCCATGGCCAAATTGAAGGATCATGTGAAGTGTAAAAGCAAAAACAATTTCTGCATGCCAAATAAATAAATAAAAGAAAAACAAAGAAACAAATACACCCAGAATTTTATTTATTTATTTTTAAATAAAAATTTAGATGCCCTCTCTTTAGGGGGGAGGAATACCAAGATTTACATCATTTACAAAACCCAGAGTCCAAAAGTTCATATTCTTTTTTTTTCTTTAGTTGGATAACAATCTAATTCCCTAAATCTCTTGTATCCATACTAAAAAAAAATTCAATCGCAAATTAGATTTAATTGTGCTACAAAAACAATTTCTAGTTACTGAATTTTAATTTCGAAATAATTAAAAAAATAATACTAATAAAATAATTAATAGATATAATAGATTAAACGAAAATGGTTATTTGAAAATACCTGGCTGCTGCTGCTGCTGGAATTGAAGATCCTGCAGAATCGATCCAAGATCTATATCATAGAAATGAGAGTTATGACCTTATGAGCTCTATGTATATACACACACACGGAGCTCTCTCTCTCTCTCTCTCTCTCTCTAATATATATATATATAATATAAATGTACACAAAAGTCTTCCTAAATTTCCTGCCAATTTCTTGCATACTAACGAAAGATAAGATTAATTGAAAATCATGAAAGCAAAAGATAGTAGAGAGAAACCAAAATTGGAATTAAAAAAAAAAGTGCACAAAAATATTAGAATTTAATATTTTATTATTAAATTTTATAATCCTTATATTTTGTTATAAGTTTACCATGACATTTTTATTATTTCTCAATATATATACACACACGGCACTCTTCGAAACCTCCAGATGAAAAAGACGGTCAAAAAGATAGTGTGGTCCCATCACATGGTATTTCCTTGTAGTTTCCACTTACAATTTAATATTTATTATTTTTAAGAAATTACCATTTTTTTTCCTCTCAATATTAGTTTATGAGTGAAAAAACTAGAAAAATTTTAAACAAATTTAATTTCACATTCAAAATTTCAATCGGGTATTAATTTATATTTTCAAAGTTCTAGTTTAGCAGAAAAACTTGTATATGATATACACGTCTAGACATGCATACGATTACGATTTCAAAGAATAAAGAAAATATTTCCGTCTTGATATTTGATTCACGTTTTCATATTTTTAGATTTATCGATATGTTTATGTCAAAGTATTTGATAATATATATTCGTCTCGGTGTTCAAAAATGATTTTGATATTTTTAAATTATAAAACTTATTTCCGCCGAAATACTTGATAATAGAGTCAATCCAAGCTCTATAAATACACAAAAGTCTTCCATGATATATATGTAAATATATACAAAAGTCTTCCATGACCAAATTGAAGGAGCCTTTTGAAGTGTGAAAGCAAGACTAATGGGGTCACTTGTTCTTACCTAGAAATTCCCTGCCAATTTCTTATAGACTAATAAAGGATAATATCAATAGAAAATTATGGAAGCAAAAGATAGTAAAGAAAATCCTAATTTGGGGAAAAAAAGCACAATGAATATTAGATTTTAATATTTTATTATTAAATTTTGTAAGTCTTATAAGATTTTACATTTTACTATTACATTTTAATTATTTCTCAATATTTGTTAGGATATTTATTCTTTAAAAGTTATTAATATTCCTTGTAAAAATCGCCTTATAACTTTTTAAGTAAGCTTACATTATCTTAAGAATTTATCATAAATAAGACACATTTTCCTATTCTAAAGAATATCTTTTTATTTAAACTTCACACTTAAAGTAATTTTATATGTTAATATATATTCTTACTTATTACATGAAATATATAATTTTTTAACTACGATTTTCGGGTCAATTTGTACCTGACCCGAAATTTCGGGTCGAGTCATGGGTTCAAGTCTGAAAATTGGGGTCCGACTCGACCTTCTGGTCGGGTCACAGGTTCAAGTCTGAAAATTCGGGTCTGACTCGACCCGATGTAATGAAAATGAAAAAAATAAATAAATTTTTAGATTGAAAAACTTGAGAATCAAACATGTGACAACTTACAGATTAATCAAATATTTTGTCATTTCAACTACACGCTTACCTTGTCAAATTTATATCATTAAAACTCTATATATTATATTTACTGCATATTATGTAGATTACAAAACTTGATAATCGAACATGTGAACACCCCTACTAATAAATGATAAGATCAATAGAAAATCATGGAAGCAAAAAGATAGTAAAGACTAACCGAATTTAGGAAAAAAAAGGCACAAAAATATCAGAGTTTAATATTTTATTATTAAATTTTATAAGTTTTATAAGTTTTTATATTTTACTATTATATTTTTATTATTTCTCAATATTTTTTAGGATATTTATTCTTTAATTAAGTTATTAATATTCCTTTTAAAAATGGTCTAATAACTTTTTAAACAAGCTTACATTGTGCGAGTAGGATTTATCCTAAATAAGACATATTTTTCTATTCTAAGAAATGTTTTTTTATCCAGGATTTTCAATTATGATTATCTCATGGATGTAGGATTGAATATCGGAACCACGTAAAAATATATATATATAAGGAAAGAAATTTACCTCTAATGCATATTAAATTAGATAATTGAAGATAATTGAGTCTTCATTATTATTGTAAGGGCTCGATTTCATGCCTTTTAACATGTTAAGAGATATGAATTACTAATAGGCTACGCTATGAGGTAAAATGTTTTGCATTTAGCCTTCCTCATATGATACTAATGGTATTGGAACAATTTAGTTTGTAAGCAAGCTTGGGGTGAAGCATCCTATTTCCCACATGCCACGGGCGGCACATTAAGGTAAAAATTATACAAAAATGATATACTCACTAATTTTCTCACTAACAGTTTTACAACCTCTCTCACTGTAATTACAGTGATTCACTGTAGATCACTGTAGCTACAGTGAGTGGTTTGTAAAATTATTAGTGAGAAAGTTAGTGAGTGTATCATTACTCAAAATTATAATTTCACGTCAAGGGAAAAAAATCTGTCATTGCCGGATAGGTTAATTTATATTTATCTTCAAATATTTTAACCTTCTTCAATTTACCCACTAATTAATTGAAAACATCAATCTGTCACAGTTGAAAAGACAAAATGTTTTAAAATAATTTTATTAACACAGTCATATTTATTTTTATATTGTAAATAAAGGTGAGTTAAAATTTTTCAACTATTTTAACATCCATATGCAACTACATGAGCTTAAACTTCTTCCTTCAAAGAATGAATTTGGATTCACTCTCATAAAAATGAGGTCAAAAGAGAAGTGAAAATCACTCATAAATTGATATTTGCAAGTACTATTTTTATTTTTATTTCAAATTTTATCTCATAGAAATGAGCCTAATGCTTTTTTATGGGCTCTCAATATCGTGTGGGTAGGTATATATGTAAATTTATACAAAAGTCTTCCATGTCCAAATTGAAGGAGCATGTGAAGTGTGAAAGCAAGACTAATGAGATGGTCACTTGTTCTTTCCTATAAATTGCCTGCCAATTTCTTATAGACTAATAAAGGATAATATCAATAGAAAATCATGGAAGCAAAAGATAATAAAGACAAATCAAATTTGGGGAAAAAAAGCACAATAAATATTAGATTTTATTATTTTATTTTTAAATTTATAAGTCTTATTAAGATTTTACATTTTACTATTACATTTTAATTATTTGTCAATATTTGTTAGGGTATTTATTCTTTAATTAAGTTATTAATATTCCTTGTAAAAATCGCCTTATAACTTTTTAAGCAAGCTTACATTATCAGAGTAGAATTTATCCTAAATAAGACACATTTTTCCTATTCTAAAGAATATCTTTTTATTTAGGCTTCACTCCTAAATAATTTTAGATGTAAATATATATTCTTACCGATTACATGAAATATATAATACATATATTATCTTTATTTGTTAAATTTTATCCTAACTTAGCTTGAGTTTTATGATATTTTAAGACTGTATTCAAACTTTTATAACCGTGTAATTACATCATTGTGATGTATTTATATATATGAATTTTTTTTAAAAAAAAAAAAAAACTAAAGACTTCTTTCAAATGTCTCGCCATAAAATAGTCATTTTTACGGATTTAAAACATTTGAAGCTTTTATTTATTATTATGTAAGCATTCTCAGATCTTATAGATACAAAATTCTTGCCTCATTTTAATTTACGAATATAATTTCCCAAAATCAATTCTATAGAATGATTCAAGCCTGCCCCTTAGTTACTAAAAATCCACTACATAACTGAAAAAAAATTGGTTGGAACCCCAAATCATTCATTCACATTCAAAAAACTGGTCACAGTTCGGAATAATTTTTAGGCCGAGACCAGTATCAAGATGTCCCAATTACCATCTCGACTTTCCATTTGCCACAATGCAAAAAAAAACAAATAGCACTTTTTCGTCAATTTCGTTCTAAACAAGTTTAAGAACCGCAAAGAACCTTCTCTCTGTGTCCATTCTATACGAGTTAATCTCCTATCAAAGAACGCTTTATACATCCTTCATTAAACCCTCTCATCGGGAAATCGATCATGGAAAAAATGTAATCATTACAAAGTATGCATATAATGTACTTACTTAATATATGCAGTGAAGTATGAATAGCAGATTAAGAGGTCCATCTCCAGAAGAAATACACGATTACCACTGTCACTACCATTCCTACGTATTTGATCCATGTATCGACACGGTTCCTCCTCTCAATGAGCCTTAGTACCGAGCTGGACAGTCCAACTGTGTTTAGAACATCAAGAGCTTTCCTTTGTGCTTTCTGAACCAAAGATTGAAATTAATCTATTAAGCTCTTTATCTTTATCAACATCAGCGGCAAGAGTTTTCGATTATAAGAAGACTTAGTTGTTTTTGTGACCCTTTAGTGCTAGATATCAATCAGTTTGTTATCAAAAGAATCAGTGGCAACAGTGCCATTTTTAAAACTTCTCTTCTGTCCATTAGCAAAGTTCATTCTAACACTTATCACAACATTAGCAGCCATTTCTCGCAAATTTAAAGCTCATAACCTATACTACATTACTGATCCAACAAAAAAAGAAGGTTCTATATTTTTAAAGGATCTGAAATGCATTCCTAGGAGGGCTGTCTTAAAGCAAACACTTAGCTTTGAAGATAAGTGTATATGAAATCTGACACTAACAAACGATAGCAATATCATTATAGAATAGTGACGTGTTGAAGTAGAGTTTACTTTTACTTTAAAACTTAAGAAAAGCAAAGTTTTGCTAGCCACTGTTGAATATATACAAGTTTTTTGCTATGAAGATCTAACATGTTCTCATTATGTTAAAAGGATATGGTCATGAGAAGAATGCAAATTTCTCATTTGACAGCTTGTTGAGCGAACTTTCTGTGCACAGTATGTCAAAGCTCGGCACAAAGGCGTGTGTGCGTGTGTGTACGTTATAAGAAGGGGATTAAACTGAATACCTTTAGACGTTCCCTTTGTTCTGCATATTGCCGAGAATGGCTGTTCCTGTTGCAAATGATTCTTCCAACATCCTCGATGAATTTCTAACCGACTGCGTTGCTTGAGCCTCCTCGTCAAAAATTCTCAAAACATGAGCTGACTCTCCATTCTATAACATAAAAGAAACTCATTAGATCAAAAAGTTAATCCTCTTTCCAGGAGACAAGCACAACAGCACAAGTTCAAAACTTGTAACAAAAACTGGATTAACATACAGCTCTTCCAAGCAATTCCGCCCTCTCTCTGGCTTCATTCATACGTCTATGATTTCTTAAAAGGTATTTATCCAGACTATCTTTCAATGAATCAGCCTCTTCTGCTACTTGTTCAACTTTTCTACGAGACAACACATAAAACCGCATCCCCTCAACATACAATACAAGCAATCAAATTTCATCTAACACCAAAACTCAAAACCAGTGACCTATATCATGATCTAAGTGAAATAAAAGTACTCGCAAACCAATATATAAACACAAACGATTATTAAACAACACACAGTATCAGCTAGATCCTACCTCAGCATACATTCCATCATATAAACTCATTAACTGCAAATTATAGACACAAATAGCACGCAATTAACCGGTACAGATAGTTTTACGAACTTTCAAATAAAAACAAGAACAATTTTCCAAGTTTCAACCTAATACAAACCTAAATTTCCAAATTATTCAAAAGAAAAAAAAAACAGAAACACAGCATTCAATCGTTTAAAATCCAAGGCAACACAAGATCACGTATAACAATTCCGACATAAGCACATCAGTCGCAACGGCACTGTCCACGTGTCGCGACTTGGAGATAGCACGTGGCAACGGCGGCCACGTGGCGAAATAATAAATGAATAGGTATTATCGGTACCTTTTCCAGAGATCGCGCTGAGACTTGGCGGCGACGGAGCGCCAGAGGCGGTCCATCTCGACGCAGAGTGACCGGATCTGAGAAATATCTTTCTTGACGGCGAAGGAGAGCTCCGGCGAATCGTAACCTCCGCTCGACGTCGAGCTCTCTCGTCTCTCCAGTTTCTCCACTCCGTCTCTCGCTCTCAATAGCAATTTTTTCGCGCTCTGGTATATCTCCGATAACGTTCCTCCGCCTTCAACCGCCATCGCCGATTTTGTTTTATTTTTTATTTTTTATTTTATTTTATTTTTTTTGCTTGGAGCTTTTTGAAGGCAAAGGGATTTTCTTGTGAAAGTGTTAGTCAACCAATAGGAGTTTGACGCGTCATGGGGGAAAAAGTGGGGTCAGATACTCAGATCCATCATCGCTGGTTTATTTATTTAATTTAATTAGTTGGTGATTATCATAATTTATGTTTTCGATTAACTTTAATGCATTATTAAACATAATTTTTGATACTATTGGAGTAATTGTTTGAATATTTCATATTTGAGGATGTTAGATTGATGATTTTCGTGTAGTTTTATGATTTGATAAATTTTGATTATATAAGATTAATATTTTTTTTCACATTAATAAGAACCGCACGAATTATTATTAATCTTTTCGTTATTGCCAAATCGATTAATAATTCGTTTAATTGATATCAAAAGAGGAATTAGGCTAAATATAACGCAATGATAAAATTTTATTTTTTAATTATCCATTTAATCATGAATTCAAAGCCTCCAGAAACCTTTACATGATAATTACAAAAGGAGATTCACATATTCATTATTCCATTAATATATCATTTTACATCAACACAACGGATTGATAACACCTTATTCATAACAAATAAGACCTGGATTCAGTACGATTTATCATTTGGGATCTCAATCATTTGGAATCTTTAACTATTGATATGGAATTCGTGATCATTCAGGATCTCAAGCAATTCGGTCTAAAATTCTGGATAAAAAATATTCCAAAATCGATAGGAGATTCATAATGATACCTGAATTGGCAAATCGCCACAGTCCCAACTGATTGGGAACCCTAATTTAGGACAACAATTTGGAAATGAAACCAAAAAAACTCTCAATAATTAAGAACACTGAACAAACAATCTTCAGACGAACAATATTTAGTTGCTTAACTAAAAGCATAGATTATTCAAAATGAGTACCTTTCGCGCCTTAGAAATCAATATCGACCATATCTTCATAAATGCAATATTACAATTATGAGCATAAAAAACCTAATAAAATGGCAAGGATGGGCAGCATGAGGCCTGATACATTAGAGGTGTGTAATGGAATAATTTTTGTACCCGTTGATTAAACGGGACAAGTACGATTATTGACATTCTCATATTATAACCAACTAGTTACCATCCTTATGTATGATATTTATCTGAAATTTTCAAATACAGGTTTTCACTCTGGTAAAGTGATCTATATCCGGTTTACAAAACTAAGACTCGAATCTCGAAATATTTATTTCCCCTTACATAATTAACACCACGACACTACATTCACGCGATGCGACGTCATATTTCCCATTTGTAACGACCGGTAACCTCTTCGACTAATAATCTCGACTAACGTTTCATTCTGGGACGAATGTTCATAAAAAAATTATGTTGAACACATATGCACTCATGAAGTGATCTTGGGGACAATTGATATTCCTCGAAGTTCCGATACAGAATTGTACGATGTCTCATTCCGGACAACCTACGGTGTTTGGGCCATAACTTACTCATACGAACTCCGATTTTAATGAATTTTATATCTCCGAAAAGATGAGATCATGACCTACAACTTCCGCGTTGACTATTTTTTCCAAACTCGAAATGTAAACAGGTCAAAAATCAGACCCAAATTTCGGATGAATAGTAAATCCGGACCCATCTAGAAAACTCCACAATTCTCTCTAAATTTCTAAATTTTTCAAACTAAAATATTGTAAAATTTGTCAAACGGGTCCCACTATATAAATAAGGATACTTTTTCATTTTAAAAAGATGTTTTGTCAGTATAATCAATTAATTATAATTTGTTCATTATGCATTACTGAACAAATTGTTAATGTGTGAATATAAGTAAACGAATTCCAATTTGGTTAATATAAAAGAAAAATGATAACATATAAAAGAATAACCTATTTTCCAAGAATGGTCATGTATTTTATAATTTACTCTAGTATAAATTGTACTCAAAAGTAAAACCCAATAATTCCATTCTTTTAATAGACTGTAATAAACTTATTTGAAATTAACTTAAATAATTATGATTATTGGATTCATTTTAATCACATATAATGAATGCAATTTAAATATTGATAAATATAATAAAAAATTAGTCTTTAATCAGTAACTAGAGATTAAGATTTTTTAAGCTAAAATCATCTGAAATCCGGATTAGAATTTTTTTCCCTTATGAATTTTCATCCAAAATGTAGTACCAGATTCCAAATCGTGGTCATAATTCTGGATTTTGTGCCAATTCTACTGCAGCATTTGTAGCCAAGTTCGTGAGCATTAATTATAATTTCTTTTAATAATTAAATATTACAAAAATTAAAATTTTTAAATCAAAATGCATCGTAATTGTTTTCAACATAAAATGAAATTACAGAGCTTCATTTATGAATAACCATTTATTCTATTTTAACATAAAATGGAATCTACTTAAAGTGATGAAGCTGAGAAACAGTGGCCAAAAACAAAAGCAGACGGCGAAGAAGATGAAGAACAAAACCAGAATCAATTCATTCTTCAATGGGCCCACTTAATTCTCCCATGGCTAACCCCATCAGAGCTCGCCAACGTATCTCTAAAAGTCAACCGTGGTAGAAATTATATTCAAGTTGTAGTTTGTGTTATCTGATAGGATACAGCTGTAGTTTGTTTACCAATCTTCAATAGAGAATTGACTGGTGTAATAAAAGAAATTGCTATAAAATTGCTTGAATGGAATTTTTCATTTTTACAAAATGCATGATCTAGAGTGATTATATCCTTCTCTTTCTTCTCTTCCTCTGTCCATTTTTCCAAATATCCCAATATGCATTCACTTTAATATTGGGATTTACTGTATAGGCTGATATTTATGATATTTCTCTGCTCATCTTCGCCATTTTATCAGGTTATATGAAACATTATGGGCATAATTGATTGCTTTGAACTTGTTTGGGTGTGGGAAACAATTTCATCTACTTTTTAGATAGTTATGAACAAAAGATATGTATATTAATAAAGAGCTAAAACAGGGGAAAAAAAAAACGAGAAGTTTTACTAATTACATAATTACTATTCATTTTTCTCAGTTTTGAAAATACGACAATTCTGTTAAGAATATCAAAGCAGATTTAATACCGTCATCAATTTCAGAGCAGGATTCAATACCATTAATTTCCTCCAGCAAAGATAAATCGGTGTCAATAGGTATTGTTAAGTAGTCATGAGCCATCCTTGCGAGTGTAGGATAAGAAGTAGCATTGTCACGCCACCAAGCCAGTATGTCAAATCCTTTAACTGCAGGAACTTTATGGTGATGAAGGTAAGTTCAAGTTCTGACTTTGTTGAAGATGTGCATGGCCTCCCCATGGCGTCCATCATTTTATAATCTTCACCACTAGACTCCTTTGCATATTCATTATAAACGTCTCTAAATTCTTTGAAGGGTTTCCTCAGGGTAGCCATCAGCATCACTGCCAAGAATCTCCTCATGCCACGTTGTACTGAATCCATTTTGTATCGTGGGTCAAGAATAGCTAGGACCAATAATCTTGGATCTTATCAAATAATTTCTTGTATGATGTATTTTTGCAAATTTGACAACCTTCACTGCTGTGGAATCGAAACAAATTCAAAATATCTTCAATTGTAGTAGAAATACTACAACCATCGCCTCTACAGTACCTCAAAGAAAATTCTTTCAACTCTTTCCAATGCTCGAACGTGGCAGTTACCTCATCCCATTTTTGATTGGTTAAATTTATTGAATTTAAATCAGAA
>SKCR01045790.1:0-51525 GCA_019454045.1 Zanthoxylum bungeanum
CAAAATAGTCCTAAAAAAACCAAAACAGTGAACAATAAACCCAAATACAGCGGCCAAAACAGCAGCCCAATCACCAAAAAACAACAGTCCAAAACGGTAAAAACAACAGCAAAACAGCGAACTGAAATTGCGAACTAGCAAACCAGAAAAACAGTAAAGCATTAACCCTTTCGGCGACCTCCCAACGCACTCTAGAGAAGCGACTTAAAAGATAAGACTTGAGGACACCCTTTACTATTTATTTTATAGTTCCAGATACGGCACGCCTGGCTGGACATGAAATACGTTCAGCCGGTATGCGAAGTCCTACATTAAAAATGGCCAAATTCTTTGATCACACTTTTCTCAATTTCGCATTTATTTCGTTGCTTATCTTTTTTGATTCATCGTTATTTTATTTCGCACTTATATTCAACGTTATTTATCTTTTTATTTATTTATTTGCTTTTATTGTCATTTTAATGTCCTGCCTTTATTTTTGTTTATGGTTTGTTTACTTTCATGTCCGTTACATTATGTTCACGATTGTGGTGTTTATCCCTTGCGCTATATCGGATGGAAACCCAGACGTAAATTCCGTAGCCGAATCCGAATGGACGGTAGTGCTGTCTGTATTTGGGATGCAACTACACGTACCGCTCGATAAAAACTCGCATAAGCTTGATTAACCTCCCTTTATTTGCTATTTATTCATTGACGCTTTTCCGCCTTTGATTATTTATTATATTTTCATTTTCGTATCTTGTACTCTTTAATGTAATATGCTTCCATTGTTTCTATTAATGTTTATGGGTTTGCAAATTCGTGTGTTTATTTGAATTATCTTGCGTGCTGCATAAGACTTGGTTATTTCATTGTGTAGACCCGTTCATTACAACTGGCATAAGTAAGGGACTATTCTGAACCCAACGGTTTGAGGTCTTCCCTTGCGAGGGGTGGATGCGGCTTTAAATCATTTCCCAGTTCACACTGGGTGGCGATTCCTTTCTTCTCCGGTTTAGTCCCCCGCGGGCTACTCCGTACTTCCAACAGGTCGCGAGTCCGGACAACGTCGCCCCATCTATGTGCCATGCCCACACTTCTCTTTTATATGACCTCCTTGTGAGTTTAAGATATACAACTGACTATATTTATATAACTTCTATGTCACACTCACAAGGATTAATTAGGGCAGAATACAAATAATAATCTAATTAAAATCCGCAATCCTGAACATATCCATATCCGTCTTTTTGAAATGGAGATATGGGTGATGGGGTACACAAATTTATAAGCATATGATATATATAATATAAAATATAACTCTTAACTTATCTCTGTCGCAAGATATAATTTTTCTATATATAGAGCTTTAGTTTAGTCCCTTGTACCGTACGTCGCTATAACAAACAATAGACATCTGGGGCTCAAGGGAATGAACTAGGAAAAGAACAAGTCCAAGATTGTGAAGCAATTTCAGAATTTTTCTAGAGCAAAATTGAAAACCCTCCACAAGCTTACAGGAATTTTAGATAGGATAAGGACTCAAGAGTCAAGATAATTAGCTAATTTCCCACACAATTTTTATTTTTTAAAAATATGAAAAAAATTCCCTGCATGATGTCACAATTCTACCTTTCATCACCTTAAATTTTATTATTCTATTTATCCCTTCATTTTATTTTCCATTTAAATCCATTAATTCTTTGCCGGTACAATTATTGATCACATTCACACCAACGCACTTCAACAAAGAAAAAAATTATGGAGTTTAGTTCAGAGGCTAACCAGCGCATTGCTAGAATTTCTGCTCACCTTTACCCTCCAAATCGCCAGGTATATGCTATTGATATTTGTCGGTTCTTTGATGAATCTATTATTATGTGATGACTCATTCATTTCAAAGCTTAGTAAGTTTTCTGGGTAATATTAACTTTCATGGAACATACATGGGTCTGTTCACGATTGTGGCGCTGCGACTTAAAAGTTACAGATGATTTTTTTTTTTTTTTTTGAAATCGTTGGAAACCCCGCCACCAAACCACCCATTGTGGGCCGCGGCGCAGGTAAAACCCCCGGCTGCCCCAGGCTCTTACAAGAAGTTGCACCCCCGGATTCGAACCCGAACCTCAAGGTGAGATTCTGGACCCTTCATCACAAGCCACACCCCTTGGGGGCACAGATGATGTATATTGGAAACTCATACACGTCAGAGAAAAGTTGATGGGTCTTTCTGATAAATACTGCTGTTTTTTTTTTTTTTTTTTTTGGTTATTAGTTGTAGCCTAGGACAGGAAAATATGACATACAGATTGAAAAGTGATATTGGTCAGACAATTTTCAACTCTCTAATTATTTTTTGATTTGAATTAAATTCATGAATTTCAACATAATATCACAACTAATCTTATGCACAGGTGGGCCAATACTACCTATACACCTGATACTGACTAAACAAAAACTTAAGCATAAGGCAACCTTCGACACTCAAATAACTTTTGAGTAGAGTTATGCCAATGAATATCAATAGTTGATACAAACATTACTTTAACTGGTATTTTTTAGTATGATAAGTAGAAGCATAAGTCTACCCGTAAGAAGCCTAATTAAAATGTTTAGTCTCAGTGACTTATAGTAGAGTTTTATACATAAAGTTCATTGCTAATGATGCTGGAGAATTTAATGTGTGGAATGTGTACTGACAGGTGGAGGAGAATTCTGGCTTGAGGCACGGCAATTGCCGGGCGAAAGGCGGGGCACCTGGATTCAAGGTAGCCATCTTGGGTGCCGCTGGAGGCATTGGTCAGCCCCTTGCAATGCTAATGAAAATGAACCCCTTGGTCTCAGTCCTACACCTTTATGATGTTGTCAATGCCCCTGGTGTCACAGCTGATATTAGCCATATGGACACTGGAGCTGTGGTAACACTAACGAATCTTCATCAATCAATCTTTTCATTGTGTTCATTTGGATTCAAATTAAAGTGATCATATTTCGTGTTTCGTGTTTTTAGGTACACGGTTTCTTAGGCCAGCCACAGCTTGAGAGTGCTCTTGCAGGCATGGACCTTGTGATTATCCCTGCTGGAGTGCCAAGGAAGCCTGGAATGACCAGGGATAATCTTTTCAATATCAATGCTGGAATTGTCAGGACACTTTGTCAAGGCATTGCAAAGTGTTGCCCAAATGCAATTGTCAATTTGATCAGTAATCCAGTGAACTCTACGGTTCCTATTGCTGCAGAGGTTTTCAAGAAAGCTGGTACTTATGATCCAAAGCGACTGTTGGGAGTTACTATGCTTGATGTTGTAAGAGCCAACACATTCGTGGTTTGTACCTTACTCACCAATATGTTGATTCGATCGTCTCATTTGACTTTATTTCGAAATTGGATACATTGCTTGCTAAACCTGAAATGATTGATGCTCAACAATGATACAATGGAAAACAAAATAGAATTGACTGGGCTTATCCATATCAACTTACAGGCAGAGGTTCTGGGACTTGATCCTAGGGAAGTTGATGTTCCTGTTGTTGGGGGTCATGCTGGAGTAACAATTTTGCCTCTTCTCTCACAGGTTTAATGCAAGTTTATTTTTTCTTGAAGTTAGCATACTTTTTCGCATTAAATAATTGGACATCTGAGAATTGGCATGTTTTACTGTGAATTGCACTCAGCAATCATTGTAGTTCAACATTCTTTGCAGGTTAAGCCTCCTTGCAGCTTTACTCCAGAAGAAACTGAGAATCTGACAAATCGAATTCAAAATGGTGGAACAGAAGTTGTCGAGGTAATGCCAGTCTGAGCTTTTTTTCTTAGACTGCATGTAAAAAATGGGATGTCAAAGTCTCCCTTTTACAATGTTAAATGTATCTACGATCTGCTTATGATGCATACCACATCTTTGTCTTAAACATTCGTCTTCTCTTCGGTACTATTTGCTACCAGTGATTAGATAAATCAACAATGAGTTAAGAGTTCTAATGTCACTTGCAGGCAAAAGCTGGGGCTGGATCTGCAACACTCTCAATGGTTAGCCAATTATTTGAATTCTTTTGCTCATTTCTGGTCTCATTACAGATGTATATAATACAAAAGCATCCATTGTTACTATGTGGTGTCTAGAAAGTAAAGACAATTATATTATGTATAGGCTTATGCAGCAGTTAAATTTGCGGATGCATGCCTCCACGGGCTGAGAGGAGATGCTGGTGTTGTCGAATGTGCATTCGTAGCTTCTCAGGTGACGGAACTCCCTTTCTTCGCATCCAAGGTACGACTTGGTCGCCAAGGAGCTGAGGAAATCTACCAACTTGGACCTTTGAATGAGTACGAGAGGTAATAAATAGTACGCAAAAACATCAGCAATGTCTACTGTATCTAGTTTGTTAAAAAAAGGCATATAAAACAGCTTTGGTTCTGTTTATTGCATCCTGCCTCCAGGATTGGCTTGGAGAAAGCAAAGAAAGAGTTGGCTGGAAGCATTCAGAAGGGAATTTCCTTCATCAACAAATGAAGAAATGTCAACATAATCTTCATCATTTAAGTTTCGAATTTATCTGAAAGGTCTATATCTCATGTAATTAGCAAGTTTTATGTTGTACCCAAAACCAGTTAGAAATGTATCTTTCTTGTATGTGACTAATTGTTATGTAAAGCAGTTGAAGCTAGAGTTGCAATCGGTCGAATCAGGATTTGCCAAGCTCATTCCAATCCCAAGTCCACATTCTAGAAGAAAAATTACTGTGAATCTTGTATCGGTTTTTGAATCGGAATGATTTTTCATTCAAATCCCATATCAGATAAATCGGGATCTCAATCATCCCGAATATCAACCGTAATTTTTAATCTAGAAGAAAGATCATCTCGAATCTCATACTAAACAGTATAAGATATCTGAATCCTTATTAGGATTTTCTGTTATTCCCATCTGAACAAAAACTTTATTATGTTAGAAAGAAATGTCACCCAACAAGGAATCCATATGTTATCTATAGGCCACGGCATTATATGGTAAATGAACAAAATGTTTTCATTTTCATTGCATGATTTTTTACAGATTAGGTTTCTTCTACTCATGGTATTTTCAAAATATCTAAAGGAAGACTTTATCTATACAATAATTCCAGTAACTTGGTCAGAAATTAAGAAGCCCCCAAAAATTTTACAGGTCGAAGGGGCTCGGAGGAGGATAAACCACAGAGGTTTCAGACATAGTCCGGTTCCCAAGAAGCACATTAGTAGCAACAGTGTCCTCCGCGACGAAAGGGTAGACCTGCACTACACTCTCTGGTATGACCTTCTCACCGTCGACCTTAGCCAGAACCTCAAAGTGCATGCTCAGAGTCTCAGGCTTAGTCCTCCATTCAGGAAAACCCTCCCAGTCAAATCCATCTCCTCCTTTCAACTTCTTCTCAACTGCAAAACCAATCTTCAGAAATCTGCCTTCAACAACTTGAAGGAACCTTTCTGTTTAGCCTTGGGTCCTAGAACAGAAGATAGCAGTGTCTCAAAACCAAGCAAGTTAGGGTTAGAGACATTGACAGATGCGACAGGCCACATTGTGGTGATGTGTTTTGGAGTCAGGAGGGTAGTAGTGGCTCCTTGTTGAAGATCAATGGTTGAAAGGGCATCCATGGCTTTAGTTTTTGCAGGCGGGGATAATTCCACAAGGCCAGGTGCTAGACGTTTAAGCTTCAGCTTGTTATTGGATGATGGTGACGATGTAGATGGGGCTGAGAGGGAGGTAGGGCCAACAATGCGTAGGGAAAGGAGTGGAGCACCTTGAGCACGGGAGGCATGGCAAAGTCGTTCAGCCAGGGTTAGCAGACCAGAAGCAAACCCATTATTGGTTTGATTCAAGGGAAGAGGAAGATCAATGGGGTGGCGCAGACTAACTGATCTGGCACCCTTCACAGTAACAACAGCACCATCTGTTAGAATGACCTTCTTCAAGACTCCCGCATCTACATCATGCTGCAATCATTAAGGCAACAAAGAAATCACAATTAATTCCAAAGACAAACTCTAATGAGCCACACTTCAAAATTACAGGCACATATGCAGTTGACTTTAATGCATAAACCAGATTCCCATTAGCATGAATCAACTCAATCTCACACATTCCACATAACATAAAGACATCAAAACCCTCAATTCAAAAATCTTGTCATCATAAAATATTCCTGCTAGGTTATACAAGTATTAACTCCACCAAAATTGAATATTATGATCCTAAACCAGTTTCTATCAAGCTGGAGACAATGACAATAAATAAAAAGTATGATCAACAAGAGTCAGTCTTTCAGATCTAACTCTACCGATTATTCAAATTTAAAATAGATATTTAAGAATATAAACACTGACTGATAAATCACATTGTTTCAATGCTATGAGAAAAACAACTATTGATGATTCTCACTGCAATTGAACTACCAAACTACTTTGGGCGAATTTTTCAACAGCCGCTTAAGCGGCTACAACTTTGTATATATTAGATAAAATTTTGCATATTGGACTAGTCAACCCGTCCTTGAACTAGTCAAATGCGGCACTTGAGATCGCATTGCCCCGCCTACCTCTTTCACAGCATAGCTACCAAACTATGATTTACTCATAAAACATAACACGCCTTTGCTCCAAATTATCCAATTATCATATACACCACACAGATTGCAATAACAACATGATTCAAACATAAAATAAAACATCAATAATGAAAAAGCAAGTTACGGCAACCAGATACGCATGTCCTTAGCATCCTGAATCCACAACTCCATTGGACCAGCCAACAAAACGGGCAACCCATTATCCAGCTTTCGTTTCTCCACCAACCCATTTCGGTCTCCAGCTTCTTCAACTCTAAATATGGGCAAATCTACATACTCCCACCGATTCACATCCTCTAAAAGCTTAAAGGCATCACCTTTTTATCAAATTCAATATCAAATTCGTATGCCATTGAATGTCCCACCAGCGCATCTTGTAGATCAACCCAGAAACCTTAAAATTATCCGCTTGAAATCCTAATCCCTTCACAATTGCCTCCTTCAAATCCTAATTTCACATAACAAAACTAATTAGTTAAAAAAAAAAAATCGCAACTTTGACTCATCCAGCCAACAAAAACCTTTGATATTTGTTGACGGCTGATTTTGGTCTCAGGACAATGTGAGAATATTACCCCAGGACAATCCTCCCTCAATAGTGAATTTGTTGGTTTACGTGGGAACCAAAAGCAAACTTAGCAGAAAAAGCAGATAATACGCCAATCGACAAGGAGATTTAACGTGGTTCGGTGGATTTTGATCTCACCTACGTCCACGGGCACAAAAATGATGATACTTTTAATGGCGAAATATCCTTCTCAGATCTGTTCTTGTGTTTACAAATCTAATCACAATGAGATTCATAATGATTCTGATTTTCTAATTCTGATGTTCCTGCCCCAATACGCACACTCTACCCTCCTATTTATAATAGTGTGGAAGTCAGATTCCTTCTGTTACAAGGATTCCTAGTTGAACAATTTCATTTTCCCATAAGGATTCATAGTCAAAACTACCTTCACTTCCCTTATCCCACTAGGACACTAACTCATCAGTTTGCCCCATGGAAATAGGACAACTTGTCACCCTATCCGTAGAAATAGGATTCCTTATCTTCTGGAGCATGTTTTGCCACATGCTCGGTCTTCATGTGGTCGGTCATGATGGTTCTTTGGATCGGGAATGCTGCCACCAATCTGATAATGCCCGGTCATCCGAGCTTTAAGTGGTCGGTTACCGAAAAAGGTGCTCGGTCTCTTACTGTTTATAATACTCATGTGATCGGGTTGGCATTAATGATTTTGATCAGGAAGGGAAATACCCTTTTACCCATGCCGTACTGCTTAAATATCATAGTGCTTAAAAAACACCATCAACATCTATCCCCTAGTTCTCGGTAACAACGAGTTTGCGATTACTTATCATTTTGTAATTGGATTACTATATATAAAATGATAAAAGTCCTTATGATTAGTTCCAGATTATAAGATATGAGACAGTATAAATCCACTAAGGTTTAATCATTAAATATCCCCAGTCGTAGTATTATCGAGATTGGACATCGATAATACAGAATAGATTAGTATTGCATATGTACGCGTTGTGGGAGCATAACAGCATAATTATCATATATTTAAGTATTGATACTTATGCAAGTGTGATAGGAGGTTGTGTTTACCGATGGTACGGAAAACAGCTTCGCTTCAGATAGACCCCACGAAATCCCATTGGTTGTATGACAATGTGTCTATGGGAATCCGATTCAGGGTAGGTGTATTTGGTCTTAACCTGAGACTTGCATCGCTAATACTTGCGACAATCATTATACTTTAGGTTTGGTCGTCCGGGACTTTAACAGGTTCTGTGTACGCCTCTTCTGGGCTTATTGAGAATCATAGAGTATTGGATGTGATTTCAAGATGGAAGTATCACTTCAGTCATATGAAGATGATGATCACGCAGGGATACAAAACTGGTACTCTAATGTGTTGCAATCATCATGATAATATGATAACGTCATGATTATCTGATTAAAGAGACTAGTTGCTTGTGATCCGATATATGCTTCGTACGGGACAGACACTATTCCAGCCCCAGGCCTTGCATGTGACATCTGATATTGGATCGCAATACGCAATACTACGTATTCTACGCCTGACATAGATTGTATATTCCAGTAAAAAAATTTCTGGAGAATTGGGTAGGCACGGTGCTTTGCTAGAATCCAACCATGTCTTGTAAATCGGTTATCACGTAGTACGAGGTAAGTACTTAATCGGATAGTCCGATAACTGAATTTACTGCCAACATATCCAGAGGTCTCTTGGGTCGCTTCCCAAAGATTCACCGATGACAGTTGACTTAAATTTGAATTAATCTGGGATTAATTGAGAGAGAAAATTAATATGAGATTAATTGAGGTATTATTTAATCTGGGATTAAATGTGTTCGGAAGAGAAGGCGCAATTAATTTGGAATTAATCGGTAAAATAAAATTAATAGTTTAAATTTGTTTTTCTATTTAATTTATTGATATGGGCTAAAATTAATATATCGGATATATTAATTGGAATTAGATTTCAATGCGAAATTAAAGTCGGACTTTAATTCAAGCGAACAGATTAATTTAGAATTAATTCGTAAATGGCATTTCGTAATAAAATTATAAGACGTCGTTATTTAATTAAATTAGATTTAATTATTTAGCTACAAAAAAATTGTTTAATCGGATTAAACGGATCCGAGCCGCATCAAATATCGTAGAAACCGTTTGAATTTTGAATTCAAAATGTGGAGCCCACTTCACATGTGGTAGTTGGGAGAGTAGTTGGCATTTATGTTAACCACCTACTTTCCAACCATCTTGAAATGGTTCTGGTGAAACCATTTACCCAACCACAATGTTTAGGTGAAAATGGTAAATTGGTTTTACCAAAAGCCATCTTTATCTCTCTCATTTTGTAACACATCTCACAAACCAAACCCTAATACACCAAGATGGGCATGAACATGCTCTCATCCTCTCTTTGATTTTGTGGCAAAATCATTCAAAATTTTAAATTCCAATCCATTCATTGTAAGTATATTCCGCAACTTATAATGATCTTAATCACACACTTTCTGTTGGACAATTTTGACCCATAGCGTCACTATTTGTACAGATCACGGTGTTGTTGTACAAATTAACTATGTAATAAAGGAGATTGCACTCTTATCATTTGTGATTAGATCACCTAGATGTATAAATGATGAGAGGTCCCTATGATTTGTTCCTGGACCGAGAATGATATGAGACAGTATCAGTCCATGAAGGATAAATCGTTAAATATCCCTAGTCAGAGTATTATCGAGATTGGACATCGATAAATATGTAAAAGACTAGTATTGCACTTGTGCGCGTTTGTGAGGACACAACGACATAGTTCTTATATATTTGGGTATATGATACTCATGCAAGTGTAATAGGAGGTTGTGTTTCACCGATGGTACGGTAAACAGCTTCGCTCTGGATATGACCTCGCGGAATCCCATTGGTAGTATGACTATGAGTCTATGGGAGTCTGCAATCAGGGTAGTTGTATTTGGTCTTAACCTGAGACTTGCACCGCTAATACTTACGACAATCAATATACTTTAGTTGAGGTCGTCCAGGGCTTTAACTGGTTCTGAGTACGCCAATTCTGGGTATATTGAGAATCGTAGTGTGTTGAGTGTGATGTCAAGACGGAAGTATCACTCCAGTCATAGTGGAGATGACGGTCACGTAGGATATGGAACTCGTTCTCTAAAATGCTCGAGCTATCGGGATATTATGACTAGGTCATGTTTATCCGATTATAGAGACTAGTTACCAGACATTCGATATGTGCTTCGTACGGGACAGACACAAATCCAGCCCCAGGCCTAGCACGTGATCATCCGATACTGGACAGAAATACGCAATACTTCCGTATACTACGCTTAATATAGATCATATATTCCTGTAAGGATATTTCCGGAGAATTGGGTAGGCATGACGCTTTGCTAGAAGCCAACCTTGTCTCGTAAATCGGTATAAACGTAGTACGAGGTACTTACGTGTTCGGATAGTCCGACGACCGTATTTACTGCCAACATATCCGGAGATCTCATGGGTCGTTCCAAAGATTCACTGATGATGTATGACTCGCACTTTAATTAATCTGGGATTAATTAGAGAGAGAGAGAAAATTAATCTGGGATTAATTCGATGAGAGAGAAAATTAATCTGGGATTAATTACGGAGATATTTTATCTGGGATAAAATATTAATAAAAGAGAGAGAACGATTAATTTGGAATTAATCGATAAAATAATATATTCGATATATTATACGAAATTGGATTTCATCGTGGAATTAAAATTGGATTTTAATTCGGGCGAACGAATTAATTTGGAATTAATTCATTAGCGACGTGAATAGTGATTTCACTAGGCATAATCATTTAATTACGACGCGACGGAAAATTCGTTAATTTGGAATTAACGAACCCGAGCCCGAGAGTGATTACGAGCGCGTTCGCATTTAGAATTCGAGCGCGGCACGCAAGTCACATCAAGCGTCAAATCGCTAGTCGCATCAATTGTCAAATCACTTGTCACTTTAAGTGATGTGATGTGACATGACATGTTGTCACTTTAATAAAGTGACTTGATGTGAATAGTAAAAAGTGATGGGAATAAAGTTGATATGACTTGTACCTTTTTGCTTTTTGCTTTTTCATTTGACTTTTGATTTAAGTTTAATATATGTTTTATTTATTTACTTGGTAAATGTTTTAAATAAAATATATATAAGCTTTTATTTCTCTCTCTCCTCCAAGCATGTTCACGTTTTTTAGGGAACCATTTTTCCCTCTCATTTTTTATTCTTCTTCACGGTTTGGAGCCAATTTTCTTCCAAAAATTTTGGTTTGACCGAACAAAGGAAGAAGAACAAGTGCTAGCACACTCTAGGGTTTATTCTATGGTGATAGGAAGTGTCTGCATGAGCATGGATTCGTTTGGAGCTTGAAGCTTGGAGCTTCAATGGCACCCATCCATGGCCGAATCTAGGGTTCACAAGGAGCTTCAAAATCGACAAACCACTCCATGAAGAAGCCATTGCCGAGCTTGTATAATGAAGGAAATGAGTTTTGTTCTTCCTAGCATCAAACCAATCATTGTGAGTATATGTTTCCGCCATTATTCCTTGATGTATTCATGTGTTTTCTTGCTTGAATTTGTTGATCTTGGGACCTATATTAGAAACCAACAATGGTATCTATGAGCTTAGTTCAAGCATGAAAAAGTTAGGGTTAAAATTGGGTAAACTCAATTTGAGCATCAATTGGTTAAATTGTTTGATATAGTATGCTTGAATGAGGTTTAATTGATGTTGTGCATGATCAATTTCATGAAATTTGGTTGGATCCATTTTTCCCCAAATTTGAGCATGACAAATTGGGTAAAATCAATTGAAGCATGATTTGGTTAAATTGATTGATTAAGTATGCTTACATGTTGATGAATTGAAGTTGTGTGTTCAATTTCATGAAATTTGGTTGGATCCATTTTTCCCCAATTGTTGTGTTGGCCAAAATTGACAAATTTGGGAAAACTTGATTTTGAGCATGTTTGATGAAATTGGATGATTTAGAATGCTTAAAGTATGTTTAATTGAGGATTGATTGGATCAATTTGATGAAAATTAGTTTGGAACAATTTTCCCCAAATTGCTTATGTTGGCCGAATACATATAACCCATATTGTCTTGGAATTTTTTGATTTTTGAACATTGGATGTGTTGGAAATCATTCGGGAATATGATTTAATGTTGATTGTGAAATTAATTGGATTGAATTCGAATCGGATGTAAGATCCCCAAATTGCCGAGAGACTTTAAAGCATGTAAAATGAGTTTGATTTTGATAAATTGTGTTGGACACTATTTGATGTAGAAATGCATGATTAAGTATGCTAATTGATGTTTTAGAAATATTAATTAGGTGGTTAATTATGTATGACACTTAGGTTAATTAATTATGAAATTTGGAATTTTATAAGTTAATTAATTAGGCTTGAAATTGGATTTGGGCCTTAAATATTGTAATTGGGCTTTTGGGCTTTGTTGTACAAAGTTGGGTTTAGGCAAAATTGGTTGGATCCAATTAGGCCCAAACCGCATCCATAAAGTCCAATTATGACTTAATGGAACTTAATTATTTAATTGGGCCTAATGGGCCAAAATTAATTTAAAGGCTTATGGGGTAACTCCCGGATTGGACTTTGGTTATCTGTTTGACCCGAGTTGACCAAAAGTCCACGCCTTAAGAAATTAATTAAAAGCCCATTGGACTTTAATTAAATAACGTTGGACGTTAATTGGGCTTTGAGACCCATAACGATTGAATTTGGAATTTAAATCGTAGAAGGTTCGTTAATAAAAGTGTAATATTTAATTTGGAATTAAATAGTGAATTAGAATTAAATGCGTATTAAATTGGATTTAATTATGTAGTTTAATTTGATTCAAGAATTCGTACTTTGAGTACTTATTCGCAAAACGAGTTTGACTCGAGCAAAAATCAAATCGTTGTTTGAACATTGGATGATCACTAATTATCAGATTAATTAATTGGATTAGATTGATTGATAACATGCTTGTATGAATACATGGTTGCGATGCATGAATAATATATATCGGATAGATATTAGTCGGGTGGGACAATTTTGGAAATTGTAATAAATTTGATTTATTAATTGGACCTGCGTGTCCAGCCTTATCACCTCTATTGTCATTGTATTCTCTTCTCACCTATTCCCCTCAATGTAAATGAGGTTTCTTTAGAAGTGTAGTGTAACGGGTAGAAGTAAATACATGTGCTAGCTTTAGAGAGAGAAAATGAGAGATTTGATCTAGGATCAATGTAAAGTATCCATCCGCATATCATTATTATTTTATTTCATATGGCTTTATTATGTGTTTAGAATGCATGTTTAAGGGTGTATGATAATGAGACCTTAACAAAGATAATAAATTGGTTGCCAATTTGCACGTGAAAAACCCTCAAATAATATTAAGCGTCTTTCCTTCCATTGGGTTATTTTTACTCAAGATCTAAGACGACATTGGTTTGTTGGCCAAAGTCAAGGCCTTTGTCTGTCGAAGATGTGTTTGAATCACGAAGGCTTTGTTCCATATCGGTGTCTTGTCCAAGTTGTTATGGTTTGTTGGCCAAAGTCAAGACCACTTCTTGTCCATCGACATTGATTACGAAGCTTTCCATGGTCAAGGTCGCGCTTGACTGGGATCACTAGTTTGTTGTGCCAAAGCCAAGGCTTAGTTGATTCAGAGGAAAAAGGTTAGGTAATACATTGGATGTATTGGCATATATAAGATATATGTTTCGGACTTGGATGTCCTCCTACCGGATCTAGGAATTGGATTGGATCCAATTGATTTAGAGATCTACCTAGTTAATTATCATACAATTTGTTGGCCAAAGTCAAGATTGTGTGATATTTAACGGGATCTTAGCCCACTAGGAAACACGGTTTGACAGAGGGTTAGAGGCTCGCTGAAAAATAGTGGGAGGCAAGAATTGAATTAGCAATACTCGTTCAATTACTCGCCATACGCGCTCATTCAAATTATTTCGTCGTTAGATTAAATGTTAGTTGGACTAATATTTAGATTGTTGTTTTATATAAACAGTTGGATTGTATTATAGTTGATTATATATAATTGGATTATATTAATCAATATATTTGAATTAATTAATTTCGATTTACAGTTGATTTTATAATTGGATTATAATAATCAATGTAATTGAGGTTAATTAATTTAAATTATATTTGATTATATAGTTGAACTATTATAATCATTATAATCAATAGTACCACAAATCGTTGATTAAATAGTTGGACTATTAGAATCAAGATAGAAATGAAAGATTAGTGTTTAAAACATAATCCTGGGTGAAAATGTATTTAAACGACTTTAATTTTCAAATTGGGAATAATTTCAAGATGGTCTTGGAAATTAATAAGTTATTTTATTTGATAAAATAATGAATTATGCCTAAAGCCCGGAGTTAAGCAAATAAGTGGAATATGATATTTGGAATATTCGTGTAATGATAATTTAGCGCTTAATCCATTAAGCTTGTCGAAGTAGACTCCTTAATTTCTGAATCAGAATTAAGGATTAGATCCTTAAAGTATGATAATGAAATTGAAGGATTTTCATGGATCTATTTTAGATCTTTGAAATACTAAATTGCAATAAATAATTCTTGGAGAATTAATGACTATTCTCAAGGAGACAAAGTCAAACTTTGCAATTAGGCAAGTAGCGCAAGGCGTACCTTACTTCGATATTCTAGAAACCCGAGGCTTGGCCAAAGGCTACTGGAATGTTGAAATTGGCAAAGGCAAAATCATTATAATCTTTTGGGAAGATAAAAGGATATATCCTAAGAAGGAATTGAAGACGAGCAAGGCTCTTACTTCAAATATGTTTGTCATAATTATGTTCACAACTAGTATTGAAATTGGATTTTAAATACTTAGTGTGATACATAAATATGTACTGTTGTGCAGAATCTGTTTAAGCAGAATACTGACTTCAGACGAGATTACTCTGCGAATTGAAAACGGGACGATAGTCGCTGTTTTAACCGTAGATACCTAAGTTTAGGAACTGCCCTTCGGGTGTGTACTTAAATTAGGAAACTGTTAAAATGTAACTAGTTTGACTAGAAACATTATCTCTATATCGCGTATAACCCGCTGTGAGTGTACCTTTATATTCTAGAACACTAAAGTGTTTTATTATATAAAGATGATATTGAGATAAACACATTAGATGTGAATAACAGTATTTATATTTTGAATATAAACAATATCTCAAATATATAACATGACAAATAAATAGCTAAAATGATTTGATCAGAAGAAACTAATTGTGGCAATGTTGTCTGGGACACAATCAAACAAGACTCGTATATCCACACTTTCGAAGAGTGGGTACTAGGACTAATTTGATTCCATTCAAATAAAGTCTACGAATCTAGTTTATTGGGCAAAGTGCCTATAGCACTATTTACTTGGTAAAAGTGTAAATGCCACTGATCTGTTAGCCCTAGTTCATAGTGAAGCAAGTGGACCCATGTCTAGCTAGGCTAGAGGTGGATATGAATATTTCGTGACCTGTACGGATGTGGCATCGCGTTATGGTTATGTGTTTCTTTTAAAACACACATCGGAAACTTTCACAGTTTCGACACGAAATAAACAAACAGATCAGCTAAAGTATTAAATCGTCACGGTAAAACCGTAATGAAAATACTTAAGCAGTAAGTTTCTCGTATACTTGAAAGAGTATAGTATTCTTTCAAAGAGGACTCCTCCCGGAACACGTCATTTTGACGGTGTGTCCGAACAAGATTAACCGAATTTTGTTAGACATAATAAGGTTAATCACGAGTCACTCTGAGCTACCATTTCCATCAACGGATAAGCTTTAAACAGTGCAAGAACTTATTTTGAATAAGGTTCCATAATAATCTGTTTGAGATATCATATTAGATATGAACGGGAAAGAAACTGGGTTTCTCATTCCTGACCATTTGGGTATGCTTGGCATATGTTTGGATAATACCAAACTAAAACCCAAATAGGATAAGTGCCAAATGTAGGATATCCTAGGGATACCATAAGTATTGTACTTATACACCTCACAAGAGAACAATTAGATTGTTGCTCATCATGTGGTTTTCCTGAAAGGAATACCGATATGCAGTGGTAAGTGGGAGGATAGTATAACTCGATGTAAATCGGAGTAGTAATACTGTTCAAGGCACCGAATCTTAATGGAACATGAATAGTTCATCAAGGATGAACTATGACCATTAATCTTCAAATACACAAGAACCGCGTAAGTCGGATAGAGTCAGAAAATAACCTGGGGTATGGGTTTCTGATCTCACCTCATAAAGATGTCTATCTTATTGAGGAATACCAACTGGCTACGTATAAGGAAGTGATACAAGGTATCAACTCCCTAATTATGGCAAAGTGCTATATAATCCGAAATGGATTCCATGTATATCAACCAGTTTGGATACTAGTTGATGTACCACAAGGCATTGTGCCTACTGGTACTATAAGACTTCAAGGAAGACGTACATGGATGGCAACATACCAACGTATAAAGCTAGGCTTTTAACGAAAGGTATCGTTATCGACATTGTGTTGATTACGATTCAACCTTTACCTATTGGCACGGTAAATCCATTTGGATAATGCTTGCTGAAGCAAATATTAGGTTCTTGGAATTATCGTTTTTGATGTAATCATAATGATTTATGATTTAATTCAAAACGAAAATAATTCTTGTGTATATAAGGAGGTTAGTGGGAGCGCACTGACAGTGGCTGTCCTATAAAATAATGATAATACGTCATTTCTTGGAAATGATATTCCCATAAAATAAATATCGGTGAAACTTGGCTTTCGAATACTCTCCGAGAAACCGTACATTGAAAAATGTACGTGACCTGGTGTCTCATACGCTTTGAGCATATGGATTCACAAACAGGCTAATCCAAGTGATAGTCACTGGATTGATGTTAAGAACATCCATTAGTATCTTAGAGAACTAAGGATGCTGTCTTAGTCTATGGAGAAGGAGAACTTGAAGTGACTGGGGTCACTGTAGCAAGTTTCCTATAACCGATAAAGACGACTAAAAGTCACAAACGGTACTATATAGTTTGAATAACGGTACTATATAGTTTGAATAACGGTACAGTGAGCTGGAAATCTTTCAAGCAAGATACTGTTACCAAATAAATAACAAATGCGGGTTGTTGTTGCAGCTGAAGTAGCAATAGAAGTCATTTGGGTCGATACATATCTAATTAGATTAGATATAATTCTGTTAGCAGCTGAGCTAGGCATCAGCACAGGCTAAAGAATTAATGGTCTCATCAACGATCCAGATACATACTTACATATTCATCTGATTCGTTCGGATCATACATCATGGCGAAGTGATGATCGAATAAATCGCATCAAGATGATAATCATGCAAATCCACTGACGAAAGCTTTTCTCAGCAGTTTGAGCCAACCGAACATAGTTCGGGTGTCAGACACTCGAGTGACTGGCTATTGGCCAAGTGGGAGATTGTTGGACAATTATGACCCATAGCGTCACTATTTGTACAGATCACGGTGTTGTTGTACAAATTAACTATGTAATAAAGGAGATTGCACTCTTATCATTTGTGATTAGATCACCTAGATGTATAAATGATGAGAGGTCCCTATGATTTGTTCTTGGACCGAGAATGATATGAGACAGTATCAGTCTACGAAGAATAAATCGTTAAATATCCCTAGTCAGAGTATTATCGAGAATGGACATCGATAAATACATAAAAGACTAGTATTGCACTTGTGCGCGTTTGTGAGGACACAACAACATAGTTCTCATATATTTGGGTATAGGATACTCATGCAAGTGTAATATGAGGTTGTGTTTCACCGATGGTACGGTAAACAGCTTCGCTCTGGATATGACCTTGCGGAATCCCATTGGTAGTATGACTATGTGTCTATGGGAGTCTGCAATCAGGGTAGGTGTATTTGGTCTTAACCTAAGACTTGCACCGCTAATACTTACGACAATCAATCTACTTTAGTTGAGGTCGTCCAGGGCTTTAACTGGTTCTGAGTACGCCAATTCTGGGTATATTGAGAATCGTAGTGTGTTGGGTGTGATGTCAAGACGGAAGTATCACTCCAGTCATAGTGGAGATGACGGTCACGTAGGATACGGAACTCGTTCTCTTAAATGCTCGAGCTATCGGGATATTATGACTAGGTCATGTTTATCCGATTATAGAGACTAGTTACCAGACATTCGATATGTGCTTCGTACGGGGCAGACACAATTCCAGCCCCAGGCCTAGCACGTGATCATCCGATACTGGACAGAAATACGCAATACTTCGGTATACTACGCTTGATATAGATCATATATTCCTGTAAGGATATTTCCGGAGAATTGGGTAGGCATGACGTTTTGCTAGAAGCCAACCTTGTCTCGTAAATCGGTATAAACGTAGTACGAGGTACTTACGTGTTTGGATGGTCCGACGACCGTATTTACTGCCAACATATCCGGAGATCTCATGGGTCGGTTCCCAAAGATTCACCGATGATGTATGACTCGCACTTAATTAATCTGGGATTAATTAGAGAGAGAGAGAAAATTAATCTGGGATTAATTCGATGAGAGAGAAAATTAATCTGGGATAATTACGGAGATATTTTATCTGGGATAAAATATTAATAAAAGAGAGAGAAGATTAATTTGGAATTAATCGATAAAATAATATATTCGATATATTATACGAAATTGGATTTCGACGCGGAATTAAAATTGGATTTTAATTCGGGCGAACGAATTAATTTGGAATTAATTCGTTAGCGATGTGAATAGTGATTTCGCTAGGCATAATCATTTAATTACGACGCGACGGAAAATTCGTTAATTTGGAATTAACGAACCCGAGCCCGAGAGTGACTGCGAGCGCGTTCGGATTTCGAATTCGAGCGCGGCACGCAAGTCACATCAAGCGTCAAATCGCTAGTCGCATCAATTGTCAAATCACTTGTCACTTTGAGTGATGTGATGTGACATGACATGTTGTCACTTTAATAAAGTGACTTGATGTGAATAGTAAAAAGTGATGGGAATAAAGTTGATATGACTTGTACCTTTTGCTTTTGCTTTTCCATTTGACTTTGATTTAAAGTTTAATATATGTTTTATTTATTTACTTGGTAAATGTTTAAAATAAAATATATATAAAGCTTTTTTTTCTCTCTCTCCTCCAAGCATGTTCACGTTTTTTAGGGAACCTTTTTCCCTCTCATTTTTTTCTTATTCTTCACGGCTTGGAGCTAATTTTCTTCCCAAAAATTTTGGTTTGACCGAACAAAGGAAGAAGAACAAGTGCTAGTACACTCTAGGGGTTATTCTATGGTGATAGGGAGTGTCTTCATGAGCCGGCACCCATCCATGGCCGAATCTAGGGTTCACATGGAGCTTCAAAAACGACCAACCCACATCCATGAAGAAGCCATTGCCGAGCTTGTATAAGGAAGGAAATGGGTTTTGTTCTTCCTAGCATCAAACCAATCATTGTGAGTATATGTTTCCGCCATTATTCCTTGATGTATTCATGTGTTTTCTTGCTTGAATTGTTGATCTTGGGACCTATATTAGAAACCAACACTTTCATGCTTATTAGATCCTTGGCATGTTCTAGGAACACTAACACTCTGAAGATTTAGGAAATTTAAGTTTGTTGTGTTGACGGTTTTAACAAAAATCGATCTCACCACAAACAGAAAACACAAGAAAAATAAAGAAGTCTTCAAGGTGAAAAGAATAGGTTGAATAGGTAAGAAGGTTTTTAGGCTTAGATCAATGTATTTTCAACACTTATGAAAGTGGCTATAATGTTGTTTATATATGTAAGGCAAAAAGAATGATTTTTCCAGTGCAAATAGACTTAAAACGTGTCCAAAATAATTCACTTACGCACGGGCGTTCGAACACGTGCTCTCTGGAAGGTTTTGTTCGAACATATACTCGAACACTCCACGAACGCAAACTATCTGGAAGGTTTCGTTCGAATGCATATTCGAACGCTCCACGAACGCAAACTCACTGGAAGGTTTCATTCGAACGCATACTCGAACACTCCATGAACGCAAACTTACTGGGAGGTTTCATTCGAACACACTAATGAACGCACTACGCACGAGAATCTTTTTCCAAGTTTCGTTCGAACCCAAACACGAACATGGCACTAACGCCACTCGTTCGAACATTTTAACGAATGCAGCACAAACACATGTCTAATCTTCATGCACACCTTTGCCAAATACCTGTCTAATTGTACCAAGTTCTTCAAGACTTATTACAACTTAATTGAACTTATTTTTATTACAGACATTGCCAAAAAAAAGTGAAACTAATAATCTCCTCATTTGACATTCCGTGAAAAAAAATACTACCTAATACAAAGACTACGGTAAAAGACCTAAAAAGAAAATAGCCAACTGCCAACTATCAAGACAGTGACTTATTACAATATGACTCAATCTAATACCAAACCAAGTAGTCTTTAAATCGATGCCACCTCAACCAACAATCTGCTTACCTGAAATATCCAAAAATAACAATATTCCATGAAAAGTACATGGATTATAAAGAACAGATAAAGCAATAATAAATCTCACGCATGTACAAAATAGATAAATAGGTATCCTACTTCCTCTTAATCCTACTCCCCCTAAAACGGAGATAAATTAAAATATGGGAATAATAAAATGAAAATATAAATACAAGCATTAACTAGTTGTATTTAAAATAGAATAAATTTGTCAAAGTTAAGAGACATCAAATTAACACAAGATACGTCAAATTACATCAAATGTTCCCATGTGTCAAATGATCTCCTCCTAAGTCAAATATCCTCTTATTTTAATATCACTACTCCCCCTTTTTGACACGAATGACAAATGAGGACATAACCATACAAGACGGGAAATTAAGCTACAATTCAGACTTAGACTCATCAGAGAAACTCTCTTCGGCATCCTCAAGTTGAGCATTCTCATATAACCAATCAACCCGAGACACTAAACGACGTACTGAAGTACGGATCTCAGATATACTGTTTGTAGCAAGTTGGAGCTGAGTAAGGATAGAAGTATGGGTCTCCAACATCCGCTAATAAAAATCGGGGGTGCACCCACGAAAAGGAGGAAACAACAGTTGTAGCAGAAGGAGCAGCATGAGGAACGAAATCTCAGTCAACAGCCTGAGACGAACCAGACTCACGAGCATGCGATGTGAGATGAGCTGTACTAGAGGACAAAGTTTATTACCCAATCACATTCAGGAAAGGGAGCGGAGCATCATGCATAAATTCAGGGACCAACATAGTGATGATCCGACGAATGAGGCAACCATATTGAAGTGTATGCACAGAGTAGGCATGTGTGAGTATGTAATTCATCTCGCGCAAGATCAAATCAAGTATATCAATAGACAAACCCCTGCTCAATGGCATATAGAAATGCAATCCGCGAGATGGATTGTGTGTTGACATGAGACTTGTGCCACAAGTAGTGACACACAATCCGGTTAAACAACAGATAAGGCAGTATGAGAGTAGCAACAATAATAGTGCCCCTCATGAAATGACGATGGTGGCCTGTATCAACATCAAAGATCATTTGATCAGAGGGACCTTGACCAGGCTGCCAGGGGTACTAGGGATAGTCCACCTTGAGAATGGCGAGGACGCGAGACATAACTGATGAATCGATAGTTAAATTATGCCCTCAAATAGATACAGTAAATGAATTAGGATTAACTACCTCCATGTTAACATAGATCTCATGGACTAGGGGCCGAAGGTCTAATAAGATCAGAGAGAAATGAGCCCCAACCTCTGTTAATTGGAATTTATGTAATGAATCGTGCAACTCATCCTCTAACACATTACGTTCCGGACAGAGATTGTGTTGTGAGAACTGTTCTTCATAGAGATGCTGAGTAGAGGAGCTGCGAAAATGATCTCAAGGAACAGAGTCACGAGAATGCTTTTTGGAGTCGATTATCTTTTTAGACATCTAGAACACACAAGAAATCATATAAGAATGAGTTTCAACATGGTAGGAGAATTGGATGCACCAAGAAAAGGAAACTGATGAAAGAGAAACCAGTTGTGTGTCGGGCGTTCGAACATATAAAATACGGAACCTAAAAATGGCAAGCAAGATACATGTAATCTCCATAATATCAAGAATAAAACCAGAGGACACATAAAATACACATAGACAATATCCTCTACACCTCAAATTAAGATCCCATACATAATAGATGAAACCCCTAATATGAGATAGGAAATCCCTAAAAGAAGAAATAAAAAGGAGGAAATACCTTTGAAATGATGAGGAGGCCAAAATAGAAGAGGATGGTGAACACAATATACGAGATCTTACTGGAAATGAGTGGGGAAGGATAAGTGAAGTGAAAAGAATCATTGAGGGGAGAGAAAGAGGCGTGCGAGCACACAAAATTACAATTGGAAAATATATTGTTCTAACGCCTGGCCTCGATAAAGATACGTTTGAATGAAAATAAAACAGAACTCAGACGAATAGGTTTTAGAAGAAAACGTTCGAACGGTAAACAAACGAGAATCAAACACAATAGTTTGGAAGGCAATCAAAAATTACTGAAACAATACTTCAAACAAATACAATGATACCCAGTCAGTACTCAACTGTTTATGACATGAAATAATATACACCACTTTAGATTTTGCTAAATACTACACATATACATATGACATAAATACACATGCATAACAAGTACTTGTGTAAAAAATACTTGTATAACTATTCAAGACTTAAGACCTTATTTTATGAGCGGGACACCGCCAAAGAAATCTCATCTCTTGATACACCAAGTCCACAAATTAGATGTTCAAACCTAGCACCACTAGGACCTGAAAATAAGCGACATTGTTTGCATGCTATGTTATCCTCCCTTAAATATAAGCTCTTAAATTAACTATTTCGAGTGAATGAGTTTTGCCCTTATCTTTTGAATTTGGATCATTGGCTCTTTTGCTCTTAAGTCTTGCGTAAACAAATTTTTTTTTTATTTTTTTTATTTTATGTTACAAGGGGATAACAATATCATTTAGTCAAAGGTCACATTATTAAGTTAGAAAGTATGATAGAGATTAAATTGTCAGTCCAAAAACTCATATATGCGACCAAGCCTTGACAATAAGAAAATCATGTATGTGAATTACAAGTACAAGATATACCAAGGATTTTTTTATCACAAACACTAATGTACATAGATGATCAAGAAAACTAAAATCATATTATACACGCATAACAATATATCTTACATATTAGGATCACATGCACATGTTTTCATACTCTAACAAGCAATACACAAAAAAAATTATTTTTGGTCTTTTTCATTTTATAATTTTTCATTTTTAACACAAAAATAAGAAAAAACACACATGGCTTGTCAATATTCAATGGTACGTGAGGTTGTATCCCGAGTGCTGATCATACTACCGTCCATTCGGAATCGGCTATGAAATTTATGTCCAGGTTTCCATCCTATATATTAAGGGACATATAAAAAAAACAAGACACACAGCCATATGCCGTGAAAATAAAAAATATACAGTCAAGCAAAAACATAAAACACACGCGCGCGCGCATGCAATGGGAAAAAGAAATGTAAATTATAAGACGAGTTTACACCAAAGTGCACTCTCATCAAACCTTTTAGGATCAAGGCATGCAAAGTAGATGAGAAGCTATTTCGCTTCATCACCCAAACTTTCTTAGGAATCTTTTCTACATGAGTATTTCTAGTCAACAAAGCAAGTTTCTCACTAAGAAATAATGTATGTTTAGTTAGTGCAGAAGCGTGAGAAACTAGATTTGAGGAATCAAATCTAGATGATACATTCTTGGACCTTTTCTTTTGTTTGTGCAACATAAAGCATTTAGGCCTAATGTGTCATACCTTGCTACAGTGATGGAATCCAGACACAAACCTTGGATAAGAGCAAGGTCTACCCATCATACCTCTGGATTGAGGTTGGAACATAGGACGAGGAATAATATGCGGGTTCACATGACTCTCAGTAATGGATTTCTTTCCTAGGTCACATTTAGAAGAAGTCAGTTTATCATGTCCAGACTTGGACTAAGCTGTGACAAACACAATTTTAGAAGTTGACGCCTTGTCACAACTTGACTCAATACAGCCTAATAATTTCCTCTCACAATGAGACATACAAATCCCCAACATATGGTCTAGTTTCTCAGTTTCACTAGAAAATACAGACAATTGGGTTATAACATTTTCAAGTTCTTCTTCTAAAAATTGGACTCTATCAACTAGCCCCTTATTTCTCTCCTTAAGGTCATCTATCATTAAAAGACACAGCTCAAACTTAGCCTGAGCTTCATTCTTGTCCAGCTTTATTTCCTTCAGTCTCTTATTGACCTATATATTTGTCTTTTTGATAGCTAAAAACTCATTGAAAAGTTCAGAGTAGGCTATCTGAAGACTATCCTCAACTTACTCATCGTGAGAGAAAAATGATCGAGCATCTTCATCACTAACTTTTTCCTCTATCTCACTAGTCACACTAGCAGGAAATGATGTAAAATTGTTCTTATCTTTGGGAGGTTCATCAGAAGTATAGCCACCTTCTGAATCAATAAGAGAGGTTGCCATGGCTTTCTTGCCTTTGGACTTAAGGTATGTGAGACCCTTAGATCTAATATGCCTATTGTTAGAGTTTCTACGGTCCCGAGGATCGATTATCATATTGGACAATTATGACCCATAACGTCACTAATTGTGCAGATCATGGTGTTGTTGTACAAATTAACTATGTGACAAAGGAGATTGCTCTCTTATCATTTGTGATTAGATCACCTAGATGTATAAATGATAGGAGGTCCTTATGATTAGTTCCTAGATTGAGATGATATGAGACAGTATCAATCCACGAAGTTATAATCATTAAATATCCCTAATCAGAGTATTATTGAGATTGGACATCGATAAATGCGTAAAAGACTAGTATTACACTTGTGCACATTGTGAGGGCATAATAGCATAGTTCTCATATATTTGGGTATTGGATACTCATGTAAGTGTAATAGGAGGTAGTGTTTTACCGATAGTACGAAAAAAAACTACGTTCTGGATAGATCCCTCAGAATTCCATTGGTAGTATGACTATGTGTCTATGGAAGTCCGAAATCAGGGTAGGTGTATTTGGTCTTAACTTGAGACTTACACCGTTAATACATGCGACAATCAATATGCTTTGGTTTTGGTCATCCAGGGCTTTAACAGGTTCTGTGTACGCCTCTGCTTGGCATATTGAGAATCGTAGTATATTGGGTGTGATGTCAAGATGGAAGTATCACTCCAATCATAGTGGAGATGATGTCACGAAGGATACGGTACTAGTACTCTTAAGTACTGTAGTCATCGGGCTATTATGACTAGGTCATGTATATCCGATTATAGATACTAGTTACCCGACATCCGACATGTGCTTCGTACGAGGCAGACACAATTCCAGCCTCAGGCCTAGCACGTGACATCCGATACTGGATTGACATACACAATACTACGTATACTACGCCTTATATAGATCACTTATTCCTGTAAGCATATTTCTGGAGAATTGGGTAGGCATGACACTTTGCTAGAAGCCAACCTTGTCTTATAAATCGGTAAAACGTAGTACTTGGTACGTACGTATTCGGATAGTCCGATAACCGTATTTACTGCCAACATATCTGGGGATCTCATGGGTCGCTTCCCGAAGATTCATCGATGACGTATGACTCGCACTTTATTAATCTAGGATTAATTTGATGAGAGAGAAAATTAATCTAGGATTAATTACAGAGATATTTTATCTGGAATAAAATATCATTTAAAGAGAGAGAACGATTAATTTGGAATTAATCGATAAATTAATATATTCTATATATTAAACGTAATTGGATTTCGACGCGGAATTAAAATTAGATTTTAATTCGGGCGAACGAATTAATTTAGAATTAATTCGTTAGTGATGTGAATAGTAATTATGCTAGGCATGATTATTTAATTAAATTAGATTTAATTACGACGCAACGGAAAATTCAATAATTCGGAATTAACGAACCCAAGCCCAGGAGTGTTTGCTAGCGCATTCGTATTTCGAATTTGAGTGCGGCACGCAAGTCACATCAAGCATCAAATCGCTAGTCACATCAAGCGTCAAATCACATGTCACTTTGAGTGATGTGATGTGACAACTTGACAACTTGTCATTTGATTGAGTGAATAGTGATGGAAGTTGATAAGAAATGATGGATGAGTTTTGGACACTCAAGTGTGTGATTGAAAGACATATAACATTATTTAATTAAATGGTATTTGACTTTTATTTTTGGTATTTGATATACAAAACACACAACACATTAATATCAACACACACTCTATTTCTTCCTCTCCCTCTCACACCCAAAGTGGGCTGTCTTCTTCCTTCACTGTACTGCCGAGAATAGCAAGAAGAAATAAGGGTTTTTGGGGCAAAAATTCCTAAGTGCTAGCACACCATTTGAGACATACGAAGGTGATAGGGAACCGCACACGTGAGAATGGATTCATACCACCCAAAAGCTTGGAGCTTGGACCGAATTTTGAAGACCAAAATAGTCCACTGCCGAGCACTCTAGGAGGAAGCTTGAAGATTTTTATTCTTCATCGCATCGCTCAACCGCTCGATGTAAGTATTCCGCGACTTTCTTTGTTGTATTCGCACTTAGTTTTTATGCTTGAATCGATCCTCGGGACCATAGAAACTCCAACAATGGTATCAGAGCGAGTTAAAGCATGAAACTTGAACTTAGGGTTAAAATTGGGTAAAATGTATTTGAGCATGATTTGATGAAATTGGATGATTGAGTATGCTTAAATGTAGTTTAATTGAAGATTGATTGGATCAATTTCATGAAATATTGTTTGGAACAATTTTTTGCCCAATAATTAGGCTTGGCTGAATTGAACTATGCTCTAAATGACTTGGAATTTTTGATTTGTGATTCATTGGATGAATTATAATCATTCGGAAAATGTTGATTGTAGATTTAATTTGATTGAAACTGAATCAATTTTGAAAACCCCACATTGCCGAGACATGTATAGCATGATATGGGTTTGATTTTTGATAAATTGTGTTGGACATGATTTAATATTGATAAGCATGATTAATTAGGCTAATTGGTGTTTTGGAAATATTGAAATTAAGGTAATTAATTATGTTATACACTTTAATTAATTTGATTAAGAAATTTGGAATTTTTGAAATTAAATTAATGGGCTTAAATTGGATTTGGGCTTGTAAAGTTGAAATTAGGCTTAATGGGCTTGGTTGTACCAAGATTGGTTTAGGCAAATTGGTTGGATCTAATTGGGCCCAAAACCGTTTCCATAAAGTCTAAATGTAACTATTGGGCCTTTAAAATTTAATTGGGCCTAATGGGCCGATATTGATTTCTAGGCTTATAGGGTAATTCCTTGATTGGGCTTTGGTTGTTGAAGCCCACGCCTTAAGAAATTAATTGAAAGCCCATTAGACTTTAATTAGATGACATTAGATGTTAATCGGGCTTTGAGATCCGTAACGATTAGATTTGGAATCTAAGTCGTAAAGGTTATTAATAATGTGTAATATTTAATTTGGAATTACATGAATGGATTAGTATTAAATACAAGTTAAATTGGATTTAATATTGTAGTTTAATATAATTTGAGAATTTATACTTCGAGTACTTATTCGCAAAACGAGTTTGATTCACGCAAAATCAAATCGTTGTTTGAACATTGGATAGTAATTAATTATCAGATTAATTAATTTGATTAGATTGATTGATAGCATGCTTGTGTGAATACATGGTTGCGATGCATGAATAATGTATATCGGATGGATATTAGATGGGTGGGGTAATTTTAGAAATTGTTGTAATAAATTTAGAATTTATTAAATTGGACCTGCGTGTCCAGCCTATTAACTCATTTCTCATTGTATTTCTCTTCTCACCTATTCCCCTTAATGTGAATGAGGTTTCTTTAGAAGTGTAGTGTAACGGGTAGAAGTAAATACTTGTGTTAGCGGGAGAAAGGAAATAAGAGATTTGATCTAGGATCAATGTGTTTAAGTATCCATCCGCATATCATTATTATTTTATTTACGCGCCTTATTATGTGTTTAGAATGCATGTTTAAGGGTGTATGAAGATGAGACCTTAACAAATATAATAAATTGGTTGCCAATTCGCACGCGAAAAAACCCTCGCAAAATATTAAGCTTTTTTCCTTCCATTGAGTGATTCTTACTCATGATCCAAGACTGGTATTGGTTTGTTGGCCAAAGTCAAGACATTTTTCCGTCGAGGATGTGTTTGAATCACGAGAGCTTTTTTCCATATTGGTGTCTTGTCCAAGTCCTTATTTGTCGGCCAAAGTCAAGATCACTTCTTGTCCATCGACATTGATTACGAAGCTTTCCTTGGTCAATGGGTTCCGCTTAACTGGGATTATTAAGTTTGTTGTGCCAAAGCCAAGGCTTAATTGATTTAGAGGAAAAATGTTAGGTAATATATTGGATATATTGACATATATAAGATATATGTTTCGGACTTGGATGTGCACCTACTGGATCTAGGAATTGGATGGGATCCAATTGATCTTAGAGATCTACCTAGTTAAGTATCATACAATTTGTTGGCCAAAGTCAAGATTGTGTGTTATTTAACGGGATCCTAGCCCACTAGGAAATACGGTTTCTCGAGTACTCGATAGAGGGTTAGAGGCTCGCCGAAAAATAGTAGGAGGCAAGAATTAAATTTACAATATTCGTTTAGTTACTTGCTATACGCGCTCAATCAAATATCATTCGTCAAATAAATTAAAGTATTAGTTGGACTAATATTTAATGTTGTTTTAATTAAACAGTTAGACTGTATTCAAACTATTTCAATTTATAGTTGATTTTATAATTGGATTATAGTAATCAATATAATTGAATTTAACAAATTAAAAGTATAGTTCATTATATAGTTGGACTATAGTAATCATTATATTAATTGTACCTGATATCGTTGATTAAATAGTTAGACTATTACAATCAAGAAAAATTGAAAGATTAGTGTTTAAAACATAATCCTAGGGATAATGTGTTTTAACAATTTTAATTTTCAAATTGGGAATAAAATTTCAGGATAGTCCTGGAAACTAAGAAGTTACTTTATTTGATAAAATAACATCTTAGGCCTAAGCCCGGAGTTAAGTAAATAGTAAAGCATGCTCTTTGGAAGATTCATGTGATGATAACTTTAGTGCTTAATCCATTATGCTAAACAAATAGACTCTTTAATTTCTTAATCATAACTCATGATTAGATCCTTAAAATATGATAATGAAATTGAAGGATCTTCATAGATCTACACTTAGATTTTAGAAGTGTTATATGCAAATAATAACTCTTGGAGAGTTAATGGTTATGCTCAAGGAGCCAAAGTCAAAATTTGCAATAAGACAAGAAGCGCAAGGCGCATCTTAATTCGATATTCTAGAAGGCCAAGGCTTGGCCACAGGCTTCTGGGATATAGAAAAAGGCAAAGACAAAATCATTATAATCTTCTAGGAAGATAAAAGACATATCCCAAGATATCTGCCTAAACTGTGGCAAATAGGGTCAATGAAGCGTGACTGCCTTATGGACAAAGCAGACATGAAGGAACTGAAGATGGGCAAGGCTCCGACTTCAAATATGTTTGTCATAAAAATGTTCACTACTACTATTAAAATTGGATTTTAGATACTAATAGTGGTACATAAATATATGTACTGATTTGCAGCATCTGCTGATAAGCAGGATACTGAATTCAAATGAGATCGCTCTACGAGTCGAAAACGAGGCGAAAGTCGCTATTTTAACCATAGATACTTAAGTTTAGGGATTACCATTCGGGTGTGTACTTAAATTAGGAAACTGTTATAATGTAACTAGTTTGACTAGAAACATTATCTCTATATCGAGAATAGCTCGTTGCGAGTAAACCTTTATATTCTAGAACACTAAAGTGTTTTATTTTATAAAGATGATATTGAGATAAACATATTAGATGTGAATAACAGTATTTATATTTTGAATATAAATAAATCTCAAAAATATAACATGACAAACAAGGGGCTCAAACTGATTTGATCAGATGCGACTTATTTATGGCAATGTTGTCTGAGACACATTAAACAAGACTCGTATATCCACACTTTTTGAAGAGTGGATACTAGGAAAGATTTGATTCTATTCAAATGATGTCTACGAATCTAGTTTATTAGGTAAAGTACCTAAAATACCTTTTACTTGGTAAAAGTGTAAGTGCCATCGATCTGTTAGCCCTTGTTCATAGTGACGTAGGTGGGCCCATGTCTAGCTAGGCTAAATGTGGAAATGAATGTTTCGTGACCTTTACGGATGTGGCATCGCGTTATGGTTATGTGTTTCTTATTGAAACACAAATTGAAAACTTTTAGAGTTTCGACACGAAGTAGACAAACAGATCGGCTAAAGTATTAATCACATCACGGTTAAACCATGATGAAAATACTTAAGCAATAAGTTTCTCAAATACTTGAAAGAGTATAGTATTCTTTCAAATAGGATTCCTCCCGGAACACGTCAGTTTGAAAGTGTGCCGAACGGAGAAACTGAATTTTGTTAGACATGATAAGGTTAATCATGAGTCGCTCTGAGCTACCATTTCCTTCAAAGGATAAGCATTAACAGTGCAGTACTTATTTTGAATAAGGTTCCATGAAAATCTGTTAGATAGAATTCATATTAGATATGAACAGGAAAGAAACTGGGTTTTCTCACTCCTGTAGATTTGGGAATGCTAGGCATATGTTTGGATGATACCAAACTAGAATCCAAATCGAATAAGTGTCTAAATGTAGGTTATCATAGGGTAACCAATGTATAGTACTTATACATCTCACAAGAGAACAATTTAATTATTGCTCTCCATGCGGTATTCCTAAGAGGAACTCCTATATGCAGTGGTAAGTTGGAGGATGGTAAAACTCAATGAAAATCGGAGTAATACCGTTAAAGGCACAAAGTCCTTAATGGAACATAAATAGTTCATCAAGGATGTAACTATACCAGTAATCTTCGAATACGCAAGAACCGCGTAGATCGGAGAGAGTCAGAAAACAACTTGGGAGGTATGTGTTTCTGATCTCACCTCATAAAGATGTCAATCTTTTGGGGAATACCAACCGACTACTTATGAGGAAGTGATACAAGGTATCGACTCCCTATTATGGCAAAGTGCCATGATGTCCAAAATGGATTCCATGTATATCAACTATGTTTGGGCACTAGTTGTTGTATCGAAAGGCATTGTGCCTATTGGTACTATATAAGTCTTCAAGGAAGATATATATGGATGGAAACATACCATCGTACTAAGCTAGGCTTTTAGCGGAAAGGTATCGTTATCAACATTGTGTTGATTACGACGAAATCTTTTACCTGTTGGCACGTTAAATCCATTTGGATAATACATGTTGATGTTACATGTTTCATTTATGAAATATGGCAACTGAACGGGAAAATCACTTTCCTGAAAAGGAAATCTTTTGGAGGATGTTTGAAACATCCTGACGATTTTGTCATATCAAAACTAGCAAACAAGGTTTGCAGGTTATTCGATCCATCTTTGGATTGAAGCAAGCATTAGGTTCTTGGAATTATCGTTTTGATGTAATCATAATGATTTATGATTTAATTCAAAATAAAATGATTCTTGTGTATATTAGGAGGCCAGTGGGAGCGCACTGAAAGTGACTGTCCTAATAATGATGATATGTCATTTCTTGGAAATGATATTCCCATAAAATAATCGGTGAAAGCTTGGCTTTCGAGAAAAATTCTCCGTAGAATTCTTGGGAGAAACAACCTTTATTATAGGAATGAAGATCTACTGGGATAGATTTAAAGTTATTGACACTCTCCGAGAACTCGTACATTAAAAAATATACGTGACCTGGTGTCTCATATACTTTGAGCATATAGAGTCACTATCAGGCCAATCCAAGTGATAGTCACTGGATTGATGTTTAGAACATGCTTTAGTATCTTAGAGAACTAAGGATGTTGTCTTAAACTATGGAGAAAGAGAACTTGAAGTGACTGAGATCACTGCTGCAAGTTTCCTAACTGATAAAACGACTTTAAGTCGCTAAACGGTACTATTCAGTTTGAATAACGGAACAGTGAGCTGGAAATCTTCCATGTAAGATACTGTTACAGAATAAACAATAAATGCGGGTTATTGCTGCAGCTGAGTAGCAATAGAAGCCGTCTGGGTCATCAACAAATCTAATTAGATTAGATAAAGTTCTGTTAGCAGCTGAGCTAGGCTTCAGCGCAGGCTAAAGAATTAATGGTCTTATCAACGATCCAGATATATACTTCGACTATAAATCTGATTCGTTCGGATCATACATCGTGGCGATGTGATGATCGTATAAATCACATCAGACGATAATAATGTAAATCCGCTGACGAAAGCCTTTCCTCAGCAGTTTGAGTGAACCGTACATAGTTCGGGTGGTAGACACTTGAGTGACTGGCTATAGGCCAAGTGGGAGATTGTTGGATAATTATGACCAATAGCGTCACTATTTGTACATATCATGGTGTTGTTGTACAAATTAACTATGTGACAAATGAGATTGCTCTCTTATCATTTGTGATTAGATCACCTAGATGTATAAATGATATGAGGCCCTTATGATTAGTTCCTGGATTGAGATGATATGAGACAGTATCAATCCACGAAGTTATAATCATTAAATATCCCTAGTCAGAGTATTATCGAGATTGGACATCGATAAATGCGTAAAAGACTAGTATTACACTTGTGCGCGTTGTGAGGGCACAATAGCATAGTTCTCATATATTTGGGTATTGGATACTCATGCAAGTGTAATAGGAGGTAGTGTTTTACCGATAGTACAGAAAACAGCTTCGCTCTGGATAGACCCATTGGAATTCCATTGGTAGTATGACTATGTGTCTATGGAAGTCCGAAATCAGGGTAGGTGTATTTGGTCTTAACCTGAGACTTGCACCGCTAATACTTGCGACAATCAATATGCTTTGGTTTTGGTCATCCAGGGCTTTAACAGGTTCTGTGTACGCCTCTGCTGGGCATATTGAGAATCGTAGTGTATTGGGTGTGATGTCAAGATAGAAGTATCACTCCAGTCATAGTAGAGATGATGTCACGAAGGATACGGTACTAGTACTCTTAAGTACTGCAGTCATCGGGATATTATGACTAGGTCATGTATATCCGATTATAGAGACTAGTTACCAGACATCCGACATGTGCTTCGTACGAGGCAGACACAATTCTAGCTCCAGGCCTAGCACATGACATCCGATACTGGATCGACATACATAATACTACTCATACTACGCCTAATATAGATCGCTTATTCGTGTAATCATATTTCTGGAGAATTGGGTAGGCATGGCGCTTTGCTAGAAGCCAACATTGTCTTGTAAATCGGTAAAATGTAGCACTTGGTACGTACGTATTCGGATAGTCTGATAACCGTATTTACTGCCAACATATCCGGGGATCTCATGAGTCGCTTCCCGAAGATTCACCGATGACGTATGACTCGCACTTTATTATCTGAGTTTAATTAGATGAGAGAGAAAATTAATCTGGGATTAATTACGGAGATATTTTATCTGGGATAAAATATCATTTAAAGAGAGAGAATGATAATTTGGAATTAATCGATAATTAATATATTCGATATATTAAACGAAATTAGATTTCGACGCTGAATTAAAATTACATTTTAATTCGGGCGAACGAATTAATTTAGAATTAATTCATTAGCGATGTGAATAGTAATTATGCTAGACATGATTATTTAATTAAATTAGATTTAATTACGACGCAACGGAAAATTCGTTAATTCGAAATTAACAAACCCGATCCCGGGAGTGTTTGCGAGTGTCTTCACATTTCGAATTCGAGTGCTGCACGCAAGTGACATCAAGCGTCAAATCGCTAGTCACATCAAGCATCAAATCATATGTCACTTTGAGTGATGTGATGTGACAACTTGACAACTTGTCATTTGATTGAGTGAATAGTGATGGAAGTTGATAAGAAATGATGGATGAGTGTTGGACACTCAAGTGTGTGATTGAAAGACATATACCATTATTTAATTAAATGGTATTTGACTTTTATTTTTGGTATTTGATATACAAAATACACAACACATTAATATCAACACACACTCTCTTTCTTCCTCTCCCTTTCACGCCCAAAGTGGGCTGTCTTCTTCCTTCACTGCACTGCCGAGAATGGCAAGAAGAAATAAGGGTTTTGTGGTAAAAATTCCTAAGTGCTAGCACACCATTTGAGACATACGAAGGTGATAGGGAACCGCACACGTGAGCATGGATTCATACCACCCAAAATCTTGGAGCTTGGACCGAATTTTGAAGACCAAAACAGTCCACTGTCGAGCACTCTAGGAGGAAGCTTGAAGATTTTTGTTCTTCATCGTATCGCTCAACCACTCGATGTAAGTATTCTGCGACTTTCTTTGTTGTATTCACACTTAGTTTTTATGCTTGAATCGATCCTCGGGACCATAGAAACTCCAACATATCAAGCATAAAACATAAGTGAATATAACGAAGAAGTTACGGAATACTTATATCGAGCGGTTGAGCGATGCGACGAAGAACAAAAAATATTTTCTGCCCATTGAGAAATCACGGTAGTGAGCTGAAATTGTCCTCCATGGATTTGGCTTTGGTCCTCCATGCAAGCTCCAAGCTTGTGATGAAATGATTCCATGCACACGGGTGGGTTTCCCTATCACCTTCGTATGTCTCTATTGTGTGCTAGCACATTGATTTTTACCACAAAAACCACTCTTTTATTTCTCCTTAGCTCACGGTTTTGGGCAGTGAATGAAGAAGAAGAAGCCCCTTGGGCGTGAGAGAGAGGAGAGGAATAAGAGAGAGAGATGTGTTAGGTTGTTGTTAAAAAATGGTAAATGATTTATTAAATCAAATACATAAATTTTGGCTTTCAAAAGTCAAACCAATTAAAGCCAACAACCAATCCATCAACATCAAATACTAATCACATCAATCAATCAAGTTATCAAGTCACATCACTGAAAGTGACAAGTTGTCAAGTCACATCACTCAAAGTGACAAGTGATTTGACGATTGAAGTGACTAGCGACTTGATGCTTGATGCGAGTAATGATTTGACGCTTGATGTGACTTGCGTGTCGCATTCGAATTCGAAATGCGAGTGCGCTCGCAAACACTCCCGAGCTCGGGTTCGTTAATTCCAAATTAACAATTTTTCCATTGCGTCGTAATTAAATCTAATTTAATTAAATTATCATGCCTAGTATAATTACTATTCACGTCACTAACGAATTAATTCTAAATTAACTCGTTCGCCCGAATTAAAATCCAATTTTAATTCCGCGTCGAAATCTAATTTCGTTCAATATATCGAATATATTAATTTACCGATTAATTCTAAATTAATCGTTTTCTCTCTTTTAATGATATTTTATCCTAGATAAAATATCTCCACAATTAATCCAGATTAATTTTGTCTCTCATCTAATTAATCCCAGATTAATTAAAGTGCGAGTCATACGTCATCGGTGAATCTTCGGGAAGCAACCCATGAGATCCTCAGATATGTTGGCAGTAAATACGGTTATCGGACTATCCGAATACGTACGTACCTAGTACTACATTTTTACCGATTTACAAGACAAGGTTGGCTTCTAGAAAAGCGCCATGCCTACCCAATTCTCTGGAAACATGCTTACATGAATAAGCAATCTATATCAGACGTAGTATACGTAGTATCGTGTATGTCGATCTAGTATCGAATGTCACATGCTAGGCCTGGGGCTGGAATTGTGTCTGCCCCGTACGAAGCACATGTCGGATGTCTAGTAACTAGTCTCTATAATCGGATATACATGACCTAGTCATAATATCCGATGACTGCAGTACTTAAGAGTACTAGTACCGTATCCTACGTGACATCATCTCCACTATGACTGGAGTGATACTTCCATCTTGACATCACACCCAATACACTACGATTCTCAATATACCCAGCAGAGGCGTACACAGAACCTGTTAAAGCCCTGGATGACCAAAACCAAAGCATATTGATTGTCGCAAGTATTAGCGGTGCAAGTCTCAGGTTAAGACCAAATACACCTACCCTGATTTCGGACTTCCATAGACACATAGTCATACTACCAATGGAATTCCGAAGGGGTCTATCCAGAGCGAAACTGTTTTCCGTACTATCGGTAAACACAACCTCCTATCACACTAGCATGAGTATCCTATACCCAAATATATGAGAACTATGCCGTTATGCTTCCATAACATGCACAAGTGTAATACTAGTCTATTCCGCGTTATCGATGTCCAATCTCGATAATACTACGACTAGGGATATTTAATGATTAAACCTTCGTGGATTGATACTGTCTCATATCATCTCAATCTAGGAACTAATCATATGAACCTCCTATTATTTATACATCTAGGTGATCTAATCACAAATGATAAGAGAGCAATCTCTTTTGTCACATAGTTAATTTGTACAACAACACCATGATCTGTACAAATAGTGACGCTATGGGTCATAATTTTCCAACACCTATATCCTTCACACTCATGACATTGAATACCACGGGGTTTGCTATTTTTATACTCTTTAGACTCTCTCTAACTATGCATGCTCTCTCTAGGCATATCCTTCTTATCCATATCACGGTCAATATTCTTAAGCTTAAGAAATTTCTAAAACCTTTTTGCAAACATGGCCAAGTGATCGGTGAAATCACTCACGTAATGCAAGCGCACGTATCGCTTAAGTAGTATAAAATGTATCGATCCCATGAGGACTTAATACCTAAGCTATTAATTTATGAAGCCACATATTTACGAGTATCTAATAGGTTGATTGTTGATTGGATGGTGATTTTTGTCTGAAAACAAGTAAATAAAATAGTGCGGAAGTAAATTACAGGAAATTTCAATATTATAAAACTATCTAGGGTTGTGAATCCTTCCAATATCTTTTAAAGATGAAGTGGTTATCTCATGTTTGTGTAATATATTGGTTTATTAACCTGGAACACAAAATTATGAAATAACCTCATCCGATGGTCAGATATAAATACCCAGTGTACCTTTAATCATATTCCTATGTTAACCAATTTATCTGAATTCATTAAGATTAAGTTCCAATTATGGCTACTCCCGTCCGACAGGTATATTCCTATCCTGTAAGGAAATCTATTAAGGTTTATTTATCCTTAAGTGAGATCGTGAGCTATTGAATATAAGACTGAAACCTAAAATCACTTTATCAAGTTCATTTTAAGTTTATCAAATTAATCTTATTAATGGCCAATTAAAAAGAAGTATTAAGGTTAAGACTCAATAAATAAACCTTTATATTACCCAAACTATAAAATAACCCTTATAAGCCGGTGATATTGGAATTCATTACAATCCTAAATATGATATTTAGTTACGACACATGTCTAGGACTATTAAAAGCTTAAATAAAGTAAATGACATAAAGTAAAGCTTGGAAATTAAAAAGGTAAAATAAACAATAAAGAAAATAATGGGGTTAGAGGATCCACTTTGTTACTTCTATTTTAGATAACTCCCTTATTATAATATACTAACTTTGCATGACATTACCAATCGACCATATAGGCGGTATCCTGATTAAGTCAGATTTATGATTAATTCCAACAGACCATAAAGGCAGTATCCAATTTAGTCAGGTTAAAATCAATTTAATTAAATCCAATCGACCATAAGCGGTATCTCATTAAGTCAGGTTTCAAAATAGTTAAATATTATAATTAAGAGAGATTAATCTAATATTAGTAATAAAAGCTTTACCTTTCACCCCACCAGGGGGGAGTTACCTCCTCATACTGAAAAAGTAAAAATAAAGACTGAAAACTAAAGTAAAGAAAGAACTATTGCATAAAATAAAAAATTAAATACAGAAAGCTGAACAGACAAGATACAATATTCTTAGTATTCTTAAGGAAGTCCCCAGAAGAAGGTATGAAATATACAAATGAAATGTCTTGGTATTTATAGGTAAAATTTTGTTTTCACCAATTTCTCCAGCAATTTCCTCCATAAATTTCTCCACAAATTTCTCCACCAAACATGATTTATTTTATTTTATTTTTTTTGTTTTGAAAATGACTTTAATAATTATACATAACATATTTCCCGATATTTTATCAATTTAGGTCATGCAAACTTCAGAATTCAAAATTATTATAAACTTCAAAGTTATAGATCTTTGAGTCTTCTTTAATCTGAACTTGAATCACCTCAATCCGATATCAGAGTAGAAAGTTATGGCCAAAATATGAATATTGTGCAAAGTTGAAATTTCTGAAATTATACTTCGTTAGAACGCCATTTCAAGTTTCCAACCTCCAAAATTCAAATGTCAAGTCCATTTTTTGCCCTTATTTGTTCCATATTTTGTCCTGATTGATTCCATTTAGTCATTGATTTTATTTTATCTACAAAATAAACTAAAACACATCAAAACGTTCATAAAACTCGTGAAACTATACAAAATATTAAGTAAAAGAGGCGGTAAATATTGATATATTTTCCGCTTATCATACCCCCAAACCTAATATTTTGCTATTCCTCGAGCAAAACAACAAAATAAAATTCAATAAATAATTAAAATTAAATTAAGCCGCTTTTGTAGGGATCACGGTTGCATTTAGCGTGTGCAACAAGCCTTTAAACTCCTAGGTGTCCATAGTGGATGAGTTGTAGTCTCGTGAGGGCTTACAGTGACGATATCCACAAACGTCAATCAAATGAAAACAAAAGCAAAAAGATAAAAGAAAAGAGAATAAACAAGTTAGTGATTAAACAAGTGAAACTTCTTATCCAAGTTAATATTTGTTTTATTTCTTTCTAAATTACCAAATAAGTAAATTCTCAGAATATTTTTACAATTCTCCATATACACAACCAACAATGAATTAATCAACTCATTGTGCCCATAAAATTCATAAGTGTAGTTGAAAAGAGAGTAATATTTTTGTCCTAAAGTTATATCAGAATTCACACCTCTTTTGGCAATGGAACTTTTTTTGATTTTTTTTTTTTTGATTTTTTTTTTATATACAATATCTTCAATCCATGTAGCGAGCTTTGGGCCGGTGACTCCTAAGCCAGTTGGCTTTAAGGCACTAGGTGTTAAGACATCCTTACATACTTAATTACTCGGATTTCGTATATCTTTTTTTCATTTTTCATTTTTCATTTTTTTTTTAATAACATCTTCAATTCATGTAGTGAGCTTTGGGCCAATGTCTCCCAAACCAGTTGGTTTTAGGGACTAGGTGTTAAAACACTCATACGGACTTAATTACTTGGATCTCCGATGTTAAATTTTTTATATTCCATCGTTTTTTAGATGTTTCCTCCAATTAAACTAGAGCACTGAATATTACAAACTTTTCAATACAACTTATGGCCGTATATTACCATGCATGTTGATAATACCTGACAACTAAGTATATGAAGATCCAATTTAATCAGTATCATGGAGAATTCACAAATTAAATAATTCAAAAGGAAATAAATAAAAATTCACTTGTTATAAAATAGGTTGAGATATGCCTCAGGAGTGGGAAGTCCTTACATATCTATCTCACACCAATTTCACCTAGTTAGTCTAATAAAAACATAAAAACACATTTTTTTTTAATTTTTTTGAATTTTTGACTAAAAACTAAGCAAAAACAACACAATGAAAAAATAAAAACAAGATACTGATAAACTATTCTCCTCCCCCAAACCTACTTGAGACATTATCCCCAATGTCTAAAAAGTAGAAAAAGAGTTTAGAAAACAGTACCTGGTTAGCTGAAATTCTACATCTAAAAAGAAAATTAAATGTTAAAATCCAAATTTATACGACGCTTTTTACCATGATCATTATTGGACCAGTTTATCTTAGACAGGATAGGGTCAATTTGTGGTTCAAAAGCTAAAAATTAGTCAATTAAATCATTGGCAGTTCTGGCAGTGAAAAATGATATCTTTTACAGGTTTTGACACGAACCCATTTCTACGGGCATCATCAAAAAACACACAAACAAAGTCATAAAATCCATCAACATTAAACAGCCCAATTGGTTTCTGATGTATGTTCAAGTTTGCCCAAGATAACACTGTAAAAATTTCCTTCATCGTGCCCAAGCCACCTGGCAAAGCAGTAAAAGCATAAACACGATTAATCATTTCAACCATTCGTTCAGACATACCTAGCACAATAAGTTCCTCTCTGTTTGATGGTCCTATCAGATTCGTCTATGCCAAAGGTTTGGGATGATTCCCAGAACTTGACTACCTCCTTCCTGTATGGCTCTTGAAACGTACCATATTAGTCCAAGATTTCCATTGCCATATACTAGATGCATATTTCTTTCAGCTATGAATCTACCCAATTCTTGTGCTGCCTCAACATACTCTGGTTTAGAATCAACACTAGTACCATAAAACACACAGATGTTAACAACTCGTCTTCTTGAAGTTGCTTCCATTTTATTTATATTTTCTTTTTATTTCTCGAATCTGGATGTCTTTAAGAGTGCAATGACGAGCTAAATTTATAGAACCTGAAAAAGGTGAGTAATAATAGCACTAGTACCTGCTAGATGACAATTATTAGCTAAACAGTAAATTAAATCGTGAAAGTCAAAAATTCTGGATCCTGTCTAAGAAAAGAAAATACCAAAATAAATCACAATTATTCATTAAGAGATAATAATATTTACAAGAAGTAACGGCTTGATTGACATCTATGCGTCAGAGATAAGCTTCATATCCAATTTTCTTATAAATTGGCAAACAAGGTCTTTTAAAGTCAGATTCCTGAGACTTAAATGTTGTCTTTCTTTTCAAAACTGTGTATAAAACATGTGAATTGTGTGATGCATATATCCACTGGAATGCGTCTCAAGAGTCAATGATATGTCATCCAAAGACTTCTTACTCGAGCCATCCCTAATTAATTTAATTTTATCTTCAACGACAATGAGTATTACATGTCAAGCGTGCATATTTATAGCAAACACCCATTCTTTTAGCCTCTTCCCTTTTTAGCATAGATGCTTCTTCCTAAACCAGGCAGATATGACACAAAAGAGTCAGAGGACGCACCTGCCAATCGAATCTGTGCTTCAATAAATCTAACGAATGTCAGTAGGAATACATTTGATCATCAAAAGTCTCATTCGTTCCAAGCGAGCTTTGTAGACTTTCATCAGAGAGTTTTGAGGGAGAGAATGAAATTATTTGTGAAGATTTGAGACAACTTCTTCCATCTTGAAATGTAACTTTACCTATAAAAATTAAACACACCAAATCTTAATATATACACAAATTTCATAGTTTGCCTCCATACTAGTGCTAAGTTTAATGTCGTCAACTAGACATGACTGGCCGAACGTTAGACTGGATCTGAAAGTGTCAGACTTTCTTTTTTATCGCTCTAATGATTCTCCCCAGTAGTGCTTGATACGCTAACTGTTTACCCTGAATGTATCTTTGGTGTTGGGATCAAGTAACTCAACAGCTCCATATGGTAAAACCTGAGTAATCACAAATGGACCTGACCATCTTGATTTCAGCTTTCTAGGGAAAAGTTTCAACCTTGAATTGTATAACAACACTTGTTGCCTTAGATCTAGTTGTCTGCGCACTATTTTTGATCATGCCATTTCTTGGTGTTTTCTTTGTATAATCTGGCATTCTCATAAGCCTGTAGGCGAAATTCCTCCAATTCATTGAGTTAGTGGAGTCATTTCTCTCATGATGCTTGTGGATCAAAGTTTAACTTCTTTAGTGCCCAGTACGCTTTATGTTCAAGCTCCACTGGCAAATGAGATGCTTTCCCAAACACCATTCAATATGGGGACATACCAATAGGTATCTTGTAACCTGTCCGATAGGACCATAATACGTCATATAGTTTTGTAGACTAGTCCCTCCTTGTTGGTCCAACAGTTCTCTCCAAAATTTTTTTGATCTCCCTGTTTGAAAATTCAATATGTCCATTTGACTGCGGATGGTAAGCAGTGGCAACTTTATGACTAACTCCGTATTTGGATAGGAGTGCATCGAAATATTTGTTACAAAAAGTGTGTGCCACCATCACTGATGATTGCCCAATGTGTTCCAAAGCGAGTGGAAATATTATTTTTAGGAATTTTATCACCACTTTTGAATCATTTGATGGCAGTGCTATTGCTTCAATCTATTTGAAGACGTAGTCTACTACAACTAGTATGTATATATTTTCAATAATGAAACAAAAGGTTCTATAAAATCAATCCATCATACATCAAATATCTCCACTTCGAGAATGCTTTGAAGCGGTCCTTCATTTCTCCTTGAAATATTTCCCGTTCTCTAGCTCCTGTCACGTTGAAGAGCAAATAAGTAAGCATCTTTAAACAGAGTAGGCCAAAACAAACCTAATTATAAGACTTTGGCTGTAGTTTTATTTCCGCTGAAGTGTCCACCGTATGGTGATGAATGACAATGGTGAAGGACACTATTGACCTCCTCATGTGGAACATAACGTCTCAATAATTGATCAGCACAATGTTTGAACATGTACGGTTCATTCCAGACATAGTGCTTGACTTCTTTGAAGAACTTCTTTCGTTACTGATGAGTCCATTCCAACGGCCATTTTCCTGATACTATGTAGTTTACATAGTCAACATACCAATGGACATCCTGCTGTTTTATGGCAAACAACTATTCATTTGGAAAGGTTTATTTGATTGTCAGTTAATTGCCAGCTGTTTCTCCATTCTCGAGCCTAGATAAATGATCTGCCACTTGTTCTCTATCCCTTTCCTGTCTGGGATCTCCATGTCAAATTATTAGAGCAGAAGCACCCAACGGATCAATCTGGGCTTAGCATCTTTTTTCTCAATCAGGTATTTAATTGCTGAATAATTTGTGTAGACTACCACCTTACGACCCAGCAGGTAGGAGAGGAATTTATCAAAAGCAAACACAACTGCGAGCAGTTTCTTTTCAGTTGTTGTGTAGTTAAGTTGTGCTTCATTCGAAGTTCAGCTAGAGTAGTAAATGGCGTCGAAAATTTTTACTTTGCGTTGTCCCAAAACTGCACCTATAGTAAAATCACTAACATCGAACATCACCTCAAATGGAAGGGTCCAGTCCGGTGCTACTATGATGGGGGCAGAGACAAGATTTTATTTCAAGATCTCAAAAGCTTTATGGCATTCTTTGGTGAAGTTGAAAGACACATCTTTCTCCAGAAGATTGCGTAGAGGTTTAGCAATTTTAGAGAAGTCTTTGATAAATCTCCTGTAAAAGCCTGGATGTCCGAGAAAACTGTGAATCCCTTTGAGAGATCATGAAGGAGGTAGTTTTTCAATTTTCTCGATCTTTGCTTTGTCCACCTCAATTCCCTTTTGTGAAATTCGATGTCCTAACAGAATGACTTCTTGCACCATGAAGTGTCATTTCTTCTAATTGAGTACCAGGTTAGTATCTTCGCACCTTTGTAACACCTTTTCCAGATTTTGAAAACAGTGGTCGAACGAGTCTCCAAACACAGAGAAATCATCCATGAAAACCTCCATACTTTGTTCCAGTATGTCTGAGAAGATGGCCATCATGTAATGTTGACATGTGGCAGGAGCATTACATAGTCCAAATGACATCATGCGGAAAGCAAAAGTACCATGCAAACATGTAAAAATGGTTTTCTTATGATCTTCTGGGGCGATGGAAATCTGATTGTACCCCGAGTATCCATCCAGAAAGTAATAGAACTCATGTCCCGCCAATCTGTCTAGCATCTGGTCAATGAATGGTAATGAGAAATGATTTTTCCTTGTTCCTTTGTTCAACTTCCAGTAGTCCATGCATACTCTCCATTTAGTCACCGTTCTTATTAGAATCAACTCGTTCTTTTCATTTGTGACAATAATTATTCCTCATTTCTTTGGCACACATTGCATAGGACTCACCCACATGATGTCAGAGATGGGGTAGATGATGCCGATATCCAATCATTCGATAATTTCTTTCTTCACAACCTCCTTCATGATTTGATTTAATCTCCGTTGATGCTTCACTGTGGCTTTGTACTCGCCATTCATCAGAATTTTATGCATGCAAAATGATCGAATAATGCCTTGAATGTCTGCTATAGTCCAACCAATGGCTTTTTTATGTTGTCGTAACACTCTCAGCAACTTATCTTCCTACTCCAATGTTAGCGACAAAGAAATAATCACAGATAAATTAGAAGATTTTCCTAAGAATGAATACCTGAGATGGCTCAGAAGTAGCTTTAGTTTCAGGTGTGGTGATTCATCAATCGAAGGCTTGATTCACTCCTTTTTTGGTAGTTCTAAACTTTCCACTTATGGTGTCGATTTGAAGCGAAAGGGTTTGTCAAGATAGTTGATACATTCCAGAATTTCATCATCTAGCTCACTGTCAGTTATGTTGGTAATGTAAGCTTCAAGTTTATCCGTGGAAAGTTACATTATGGATGATACTATCTAAAATATCAATTATGAAACATTCCTTCTCATTTTTATCATTCGAGAATTTCATGGCTTTGAAAATATTGAATGTAACTTCTTGGTCCTGCACTTTCATGGTTAGTTCTCCTTTTTGTACATCAATAACAGTTTGACCTGTAGCCAAGAATGGTCTCCGAGGATGATGATAGGTACATTTTTATCTTCTTCAATGTCAAGGATAATAAATCTACAAGTAAAATGAATTTATCCACTTTGACCAGCACATCTTCCACTACACCTCTCGAAAATGTGAGTGATATGTCAGCAAGCTGTAGAGTAACTGAGGTGGGCATTGCTTCTTCAATTTATAATTTTCTGTAAATAGACAAAGACATCAAGTTAATGCTGACACCTAAATCACAAAAAGCCTTACCGAATTAATGTTCGCCTATGATGCAAGGGATGGTGAAACTGCCAGGATCTTTCAACTTTGGGCGAAGCTTCCTCTGAATGATGGCGCTGCATTCTTCTATCAATGCTATTGTCTTGTAATCTCCCAAACTCTGATTTCATTATAGAATGCCTTTCATGAATTTGACATAGCTGGGCATTTATTCCAACGCTTTTGCAAATGGAATATTGATATGTAGCTTTTTGAAGATCTCCAAGAATCGAGCAAACTGCTTGTCTAGTTTACTTTTCTAGAGAAGTTGTGGAAAATGTGGAGGTGGAGAGCATTTTTCTTGATCATTTGCTTTTGTTTTTTTTTTTACTCCATTTGTGGATCTGCTTCGCTGTTTTCTTTTTAAACTTCCTCAGTGGATGCCGTGACTCCATCATCTTTGTTGATTTCAGTACCGTTTTTCAAAGTAATGGCTTGACATTGCTCATTCCCTCGGTTCTTTGGATTTGGTTATGTATTGCTAGGAAGGTTACCTTGCAGTCTGTAACTCTGACCACTGGACAATTGTCCTATTTGATTTTCCAGTGCCTTTATAGATGCTGATTGGCTTTGATTGAATGCTGCTTCGGCTTGAAACATAGCATCGTATTTGTCTTCTTACTTTTTGAACATCTCTGCAAGCATTTCTTTGATTTCCGGTTCTTTTTCATACTCATAGTCTTCGTTCTGCTGTTGGAATCCTGGTGGTGGATTGTTCTTTTGCCCTGAATTGTTGCTCCATGTGAAATTGGGATGATTCCTCCATCCAGGGTTGTAGGTATTGGAATATGGATTGTTCCCCTGTTTGTTGTAATTATTGACATAATTCACCGTCTCTTCATGTTGATTGTATGATTTTGCCTTTGGTGCTCCTCCATACGGTGAACTTGTGGTCACAATATTAACCTTCATGTTAACAATATCCAGACTTTTGCAAATCTGATCCAGCTTGGCACTCAACACTATGCTGGCTCTAACTTCATAAATTTCTGTGATTCCCTGAATCATGTTCCTTTCTGTTGGCCACCAAGAATTGTTGTTAGCCATTTCTTCAATTAGTCCCAAGCTTGATCTTCTCATTTTTCTATTAAAGCTCTTTTAGCAACAACATCAATTGTGGTTCTCATCAGTCTAGAAAGTCTATTATAGAAGGTTTGGACTTGTAGCCATTTTGCAATCTCATAGTGAAGACATTTCCGAAGCAATTCCTTGTATCTCTCCTAAGCTTCACAGAGGGATTCTGAGTCATGTTGTACATAGAATGTGATGTCATTCCTCATCTTTTCATTTCTGGCTAGGGGAAAGTACTTTGCAAGGAATTTAGTGGCTAGAGTGTTCCAAGTTATGATGGAACCTACTGGTAGTGAAGGTAGCCAAGCCTTAGCTCCGTCTTTCAAGGAATATGGAAACACACACAGTCTCATTGCTTCTTCATCCGTTCGGTTGTAATTGAATGTGTTGCAAACTTCCAGGAAGTTACTGATGTGGACATTAGGATCTTCAGTTGTATTCCCCCCAAACTGAACTGACTACTGTATCATCTGAATACATGTTTTGATGTCACACGCATTTGCTGGTAAGTGAGGAAGTACAATATATGAAATGAAGTCGTCAACCATCAGAATAGTTTTGTCTCAAATATGAATTGGTGGTGCAACTTCCAACGGTTCAGGTTCCATATTGATCAGTGCTTCTTGGACTTCGCGTCTTTCCATTCTCAACTGTCTGATGGTTCTTTCAATTTCTGGGTCAAAGCGGTCAGATTTCAAAGCTTCTGGTTCTTCTCATATAGTGTCTGAGAACCTGAAATACAAGAAAATAAAAATAATAAGTAAAAATAAATTAGAAACAATTAAATGTATTTAACCCCAAAATTAATAGTAAAAGATAAATAAGTCTCCGGCAACAGCGCCAAAAACTTGATCAGTGAAATCACTCACGTAATGCAAGCGCATGTATCGCTCAAGTAGTATAAAATGTATCGATCCCACGATGACTTAATACCAATGCTATTAATTTATGAAGCCAAATATTTACGAGTATCTAATATATTGATTATTGATTGGATAGTGATTTTTATCTGAAAATAAGCAAATAAAATAGTACGAAAGTAAATTACAGGAAATTTCAATATTATAAAACTATCTAGGGTTGTGAATCCTTCCAATATCTTTTAAAGATGAAGTGGTTATCTCATGTTTGTGTAATATATTGGTTTATTACCCTGCAACACGAAATTATGAAAAAAACCTTTTCCGATGTTGTCAGAAACAAATACCAAGTGTAAATCATTAATCATATTCCTATGTTAACCAAGTTATTTGAATTCATTAAGATTAAGTTCCAATTATAGCCAACCATGCCCGATAGGTATATTCCTATCATGTTAGGAAATCTATTAAGGTTTATCTATCCTTAAGTAAGATCGTGAGCTATTGAGTCTAAGGCTGAAACCTAAAATCACTTTTCCAAGTTCATTTTAAGTTTACCAAATTAATCTTATTAATTGTCAGTTAACAAGAAGTATTAAGCTTAAGACTCAATAAGTAAACCTTTATATTACCCAAACTATAAAATAACCCTTATAAGCCGGTGATATTGGAATTCATCACATCCCAGATATGGTATTTAGTTACGACACATATATAGGATTATTAATAGCTTAAATAAAGTAAATGACATAAAGTAAAGCTTAGAAATTAAAAAGGTAAATAAACAATAAAGAAAATGTTGGGGTTAGAGGATCCACTTTTATTACTTCTATTTTAGATATATCCCTTATTATAATATATTAATTTTACATGACATTACTAACCGACCATATATGCGGTATCCTGATTAAGTTAGATTCATGATTAATTCCAACCTACCATAAAGACGGTATCCAATTTAGCCAGGTTACAATCAATTTAATTAAGTCTAACCGAACATAAAAGGCGGTATCCCATTAAGGCATGTTTTAAAATAGTTATATATTATAATTAAGGGAGATTAATCTAAATATTAGTAATAAAAGCTTTACCCTTCTAAGGGGAGTTACCTTCTCATATTGAAAAGTAAAAATAAAGACTGAAAACTAAAGTAAAGAAAGAACTATTGCATAAAATAAAAAATTAACTATAGAAAGCTGTAAATAAATAAACAAGATACAATCTTCTTAGTATTCTTAAGGAAATCCCTAAAAGAATGTATGAAATTTACAAATGAAATGACTTGATATTTATAGGAAAAATTTTACCTTCACCAATTTCTCCACAATTTTATCCACTAATTTCTCCACCAAACATGGCACCAAACATGGCACCAAATCCTCAAGCATGTTTGGTGGAAGTTCGATAATTTTCATTTTTTATTTTATTTTATTTTATTTTTTTGTGTTTTGAAAATGACTTTAATAATTATATATAACACACTTCCGGATGTTTTTATCAATTCCGGTTATGAAACCTTCATAATTCAAAATTATTATGAGCGTTAAAGTTGTAGAGCTTTGAGTTTTCTTTAATCTGGAACTTGAATCACCTCAATCCGATACCGGAGTAGAAAAGTATGGCCAAAATATGAATATTGCGCAAAGTTGAAAATTCTGAAATTATATTTTGTTATAACGCCATTTCAAGTTTCCAACCTCCAAAATCTAAATGTCAAGTCTAGTTTTTGCCTATTTGTTCCATATTCCATCTTGATTGATTGCATTGAGTCCCGTTTTAGTTTATCTACAAAATAAACTAAAACACATCAAAATGTTCATAAAACTCGAGAAAATATACAAAATATTAAGTAAAATGGGCGGTAAATATTGATATATTTTCCGCTCATCACCAAATCATGATCCATGAGATTATCACTATCATCATCGCTAGACAGATCATGAGCAACTTATTTCCCGATCTTTATCGTTATAGTTTTGGGCTTTTTATAACCAGGAAGTTTATTTTCAAAATACATGTAGTTTACCTACGAGGTCCTCTAATTTAAGGTGATCAAGTTCATTACTCTCCTCGATGGTAGTGATCTTAAGCAAAAACTTATCAAGTAGGGATCTAAGGATTTTTCTCACTATCCAATTGATAGGAATAGTCTCACATAGGTTAATAACTTGAATTAACGATTTCGTTAATCTCAGCATAAAATTCATGAAATGTCTTATCATCTTTCATACTAGAGACCTCAAACCTAGTGGCAAGCTTTTGGAATCTATTATTTTTTACAGCGGTGTGCCCTCAAGCACAATTTTAAGAAAGTCCTGAGCATATTTGGCTATCTCACACATAACGATTCTCCTAAATTCAGCAGAGCATACAATATTGTGAATGACATTAATTACCTTGTTGTTCATGTTGCTAGCATCAAACTCATCCTTAGTCTATATCAGTTTATCTTTAGGGGAAGAGACACCATCAACCATGACCACAGGAAGTTTCCACATTTACTTTACTGACATCCAGACTCTTTCATCTAAGGATTTAAGGAATGCTCTCATGCGAACCTTCCAATACAAATATTCAGTCCCATCAAAGAATGAAGGACAATTTAAGGGTTGATTATGGTTCATAGCAAACGGGTCAAGAATCGTCATCAGTCTCTGATACCAATTGAAAATTTGAATTTACTCTAGGTTCTGACCATATGAAGAATAACTTACAATTAATCAAGACAAATCCTAAATAATAGTACTATGGATTTCCAACAAGCATCCTTAATTCTATGTAATTATAATATAAAGCAAAAAAAAAAAAAATAAACGAAATCAACACAATAATTTTGTTGACGAAGTGGAAAAATCATGCGAGTAAAAAACCATTCCGGGTATCTTGGCTACTAGTATAAAATCTACTATAATAAAGAAAAACTTACAGTGATGGTAAAAGACCTATGGTGGTAACTCCACCGACTCTAGTATCTATAGACTGTAAGAACACGAAGAACTCCACGAGTCCGTACCCCACGGTCTTCTTCATAATCTCTGAAATATATATGGATCAACTCTGCAAGCTCTGAATATCGGAACTCCGACTACCAATTTTCCTCCTTGAGAACTCTGAAGATTTAGGAAATTTGGGTTTGGTTGTTGTAACATCCCAGATTTTCGGGGAGGTTCTAGAAGATCTCCGGACTGACGTTATAGTCTCGGAGCATGATGATAATGAAGAATAAGAGTTTAAGTGATGTTATGTGGGTTGGATTATTATTTTATGAATTTTCTTTGCGTTGGGAAACACGTAGGATTAAAAGTCAGTCACGCGATTTTCACAAAACGCGTAAAGTTTACAGTTTTGGTCACAGAAGAAGCAAACGAGCTCCGATCGAGTTGGTTCTTGAACCATTGGACTCTTTTTTCCGAGACAGACAACTTATATGTTGAACACATTTCGAGAATCGCATCAGAAGGGCTTTGAAAGTGGTGATTTCCGAAACTACCCTTCATAGTGTGGGCATTTTAGTCAATTCCGAAATTATGATATTTTGTTTTATTATTAATATTATTACTACAATTAGTAAATACAAAAAAAAAGAGAAAAGAGAAAAGAGGGAAAGAAGAACGAAGACCAGACGCGAGAGGGAGAGGGACGCCGACGGAGGTCCAACCGGCATCTAGCCGGCACACCGGTGGCGTTGGAACCGTCCGGCGACAAGGATGATGATGGTGGCCGGCGTTTTCCCGTTGGGTGGCCGAAACGGTGCAAAAATGGATAAGAAAGTTGCGAAGTGGGTGTGTCCGATCCCGGCTCGTCGGTCAGTCTCATGAGCCATGCCACCTACCAAATCGAAGCGCTCAACGAGTACTACGAGTATGCGGAGTCAAATTCACCGAACAGCGGCCGGAATCACACAAAGCGAGGAGAAAAACATCGGTGAACAGTAAACCCATGTTGAACAGTAGCTCCGATCGAAATTTTGATTGCACCAGCGTGTTCGTATGGCTGATGGGAGTCCGAATATGACCTCAGAATTTCGGTACGACTCTCCGTTTAGAATTCGTCATTTTAAAGTTTACAGTTTTATATTCGGATATTTTCGGTAGTTTCGTAGTGTAACGAATTTGCATGAAATGAATTGAATATGATATAAGATGTTAAAACGATTAATGTGGTAGAATCCGGGGAGAATCAGATGAGATTTGATCGATCCGGTAGA